>VOMN01089243.1:0-40694 GCA_014899125.1 Orchestia grillus | reverse complement strand
ATCTCATCTGCTCGAACTTGCCTTCATTGAATTCCATGTTCTTTGACCGTGTCCATTGATAAATTATAAACTATAAGTAAACGTATAAACGCAGATAAACTATAAGTACAATACTAAAACGGCAGTTTTGCACAGTGACGATGGCAAGGGGTACAGAAATCATTATGGAGATGAAAAACGTTACTCGAGTTCATGAATCCTAATGGAGTTGAAAAATTCTAACGGAGTTCAGGAATTTTGCAGAAGCTCAAGAATCCTAACAGATTTCAAGAATCCTAACAGACTTCTAGAATCCAAATGGAGTTCAGGTGTTACAATGGAGTTTAAGAATCCCAATGGAGTAGGGTAATCTTAAAGAAGTTCAGAAATCCTAGTGAAGTTTAGGAATCCTAGTGAAGTTCAGGAATCCTAGTGAAGTTCAGGTTCCTAGTGAAGTTCAGGAATCCTAGTGGAATTCAGGAATCCTAGTGGAATTCAGGAATCCTAGTGGAAATTAGGAATTATATTTTACTGTTCAGGAATCCTAACGAAGTTCAGGAATCATGTTTTGCAGTTCAGGAATCCGAATAGAGTTCAAGGATGCCAGGGGACTTGGAGAATTCAAGAGGAATTCAGGAATCCTCCCGTACCCTGGGGAGGACCGGTCTCTTAGGAATACGCTGAAAGCGAGTCTTCTTCAGCGCACCCCTGGAAGCAGAGGAGGGGAACAAGGCCTTCGTTTACGTGGAAGAGAAAACTACGGGTGATGCCGAAGCATAATATTGACAAGCCTCAGCGAGTGCTCTTAAAAAGACACGTAATGATAGGTCTCACATGTCTCCGGCCATGAGCGCACGCAACACTGGCACCCATTCATTAGCAGGCCGGGCCACCTAGTAACTCCACCCCAGCGGCCAGCTAAGATGTCTTTGCTAAAACCAACGATCAACACAAGCAAGGGACCACATGAACTGCTAAAGTCTGCAAGTGACAGACTGCTAAAAGTAGAATTAAAAATGAATTAAATATTTTAGATTGTACGTCCCGCCGAAATCGCTCGATTCCCCTTCAGCAGAGAGAATCTCATACGGACGAGAAATCCGAGCTTCATCTAGAATTCTAGATGAACATGGAAAGCATTCATTCATTAAGAATCGTGGCTGCTCTAATTTCTTCACGGCCTAACGACGAAAAGCACAAAATGGAGAAGAGGAAAAGTAATTCCTATTGCTATATTCAGTCGCACATGATATTAAGAGTGGGTTCATCCTCACGTAGCACGTGTGACCGATCAGAAGGAGAAAAGCCGGTAACGATACCTTCGTGTTAACTTGAATTTCCGAGGACATATCATCCTTATTTTCTTTTATCATAAAATAAGTATCACCCACAGTAGAAAGTAAAACACAAGAGGTCCAAAATGCGTAGCAACAAAATACTAGCAGTGTCATATTCAAGAAACAGAAGAAAGTGCATCACATGAATTGCCACAGAAATATAAAATAAGAGCCCCCTGAAATCAAGTCCGTGTCGCTGGAGCGACATAAGCAGACGCACCTCACCACAACCTGCCTTAACGAGGTGAGCAGCTGTTGAGCTGCAGCAGCTGCGGCACACCCTCACGCAAGGCAGCAACTGTAAGTGCTCCTGGAGCACATAATTCTAAACCAGCGGCAGTTCATGCACCATTAAAAGGCATCTAACAAGAGGATCGGCATCCAACTGCCGCAACAGCACGACCAACAAGAGCACACAGCCAGCAACAACACCCACACCCCCAGCAGGCAGCACGCACCAGCAGTCGGCAGCAGAGGTGCGGACAAGCGAGCTCAGGTGCCGCTCATAAGCGGCCACCACGACGGACTTCCTCGCAAGTCCCCTCTGCCAGCGGCATTCTTTATTTAACACCGCGTTAAGGACCGTGCATCAGATGATATTTAGATCAATCAAGAACACCGCAAAGGAGGGGCAAGAGAGTATGTGTATATAATAGCACTATATTCTAAAACTAAAAATTACGACGAGAATGTCTAATTCATAGGCCAGTTGATTTTGTATTCTGTATAAAATTGTCAGTTTGCTATCACTTCTCTAACGTAGAATTTTTATGAACGAAATGGAAGGAGTGCGTATCCGTGATGGATGTCACGATGACATCAACAGCAGAATAATACAATAGCCTTACTCATAGGCGGGCTTACCGAACGAACTTCCTGTGAATAATTGAAGATAGTTGCAATGTTAATTAATACACCAGAGGCGTCATAGTGAAGATTATAAACAATGAATTACAATTATGATGAAATACGGTTCAAACTTCAATCATTTCAAATACAATATTCCTCCCTTTTGAGGGTCGTTGCACATTAATAAAATATAAACATGACTTTCAACGATAAATCTTGACTGCATTTACATGAGACGCATAGCACTGGAACTTCTCCCACTAAAGAAATATACACATAATCGTCAACCCCCCCGAACATCACAAACTCATTTCAACATATTTAATAAAAAGGGCTTGCAACACTTCCAAACGAAACACCGCGACCTGCATAAGAACGATTTCATTAAATCTGCCACGGACAAAAATCTCCCGAGCTCAAGTTTACCCAATGGAAGCGGTCAGCTAGCGCTGGAAAACGCACTGTTCCAAAAAGGGGCAATAGTAAAAATAAGGAGCAGAGAATCAGAGACCGCAGGCGGGGATTGATTTATCACAGGGATGTCAGGATTCAACCGGTCTCAGCTTGACTTTCCGCCTTCATCTCGTAAGGTAAAAGGTGCCTCACTCTAAACTCTACGTGCTCCCCAGTATAAGTTGTTGTTTTTTAACCAAAATAACCAAGGAAATCAAAACAAAGTAAAATGTTTATGTATATTGCAATTATTCATGTACTCGCAATATTTGCTCACATTTCTTTAGCTAAGACAAACATCGCTCTTCAGTCTGGGGTCATTCATTTCTTAGCTGATCTCTACATATTAGCAACCTATGAATATATGGACCATTGCATATCGAGTGCGTCTACATTTGTTACCAAGGTTAGTTTAACAAAGACATCAGGAAATGATGACCAGCCGCACAGCCAGTTATTTTCTCGAGCCGTAAGGCACTAAATCATTAAAAGATTCATGCTTCAGCTAGCTCGATTTTAATAAGAAACTGAAGTTGGAGTAGTCTACGGATTTACCAACGCATTTTTTATTAAAGGAAACAAATTGTTCAAGTGACGCCAGTTTTTCATTCACTAACGATTATTCAATCAACACAATATGCAATTAACTTTACTTAGACAATATTCATAGCACCTTCAAAACTTTTTCTTGCGTCAGATTGATTGAAAGACTAAAATTGATAAAGTATTGGAGAATTAGAGCAATATGAAGGACAGTATATCGCAGTATCGAATTACAGGAGATGCCGATGAAATAATCAAACTGAAGCTGTTGAATGCACTCATATTGCAGCCACGATAGCTAATTAGGATTTCGAAGAAAAAACCTCACAAGTTTAGCTAGTGAGTTACCGACAAGAGTGCAGATACACCATTCAGAGTTAGAGATGAACTACAAGTTAGTCACAATAAAGCCGAAACAAATTGCTGCACAAATGCTGTAATATACACCTCAAAACACACATGCGAAAATAGCGTTCTTCAAGTCAAAGTTTACCATGGAGACTCTGACGAGGGAGCTATGCAGTGAAGGCGTAGTTGGAGCTACAAGTGCACTGAGCTTTGCTTTAATGGACCCTTTTGAAAACACCACCTCAAAACGAAATTTGTACCATAGATGTACGGGTAAGAAGCAGTGCAGCCAGCGCCGCAGAAAAACATCCCTCTAAGGTTCGGCTGCATCATTTTTTATCAGGTCACCAAACGAGGCCAGCTACTCAAAGCTGTCACCTTCAACAAGCGTCTTGACGGATGTTCTCCCACGGTGCAGCCAAGTGCAACCAACCGTAATTATATCGGCATTATCCCACAAGTGCGCTCAACGAGGTCGTAATTGGCCTGATTCAAGGCCAGGGTATGTCTACATAGAAAAAAATAACTGTCGCCCCATACACCCACGACGTCACGCTCTTCACGACATTGTGACGATAAACAAAAAATAATGTGGAGCTTCCTCTTCAATCTACGGTCCCGTGAGCAGCGACAGTTGCCATCGGAGATACAAAGTACAAAGCCCCTACAGCCGCGTTTTCGCACCTATTTCCACGAACGATCACACAGAATAAATTTACTTCCTTTCTGTGAGTCCAAAACCATAGATGAAAAAAACTGTTGCACTGCATACAAAACGGCTAGAGCCAACATTCGTCAACATCTAGAAAAGCGAAAATAAATTCAAAGAAAATCTACGAGCTGAAGAAAAATTACAGTTGATTTTTTTGGTGAAATTTTGAACTTTGAAGGCTTGATACTTACTAAAGTAGTCAAATCCCCAAAACCTCGTTGTTCAACAGCCTTAACACAACTTATGAAGTTTCAAACATATCAAGTGTGACTACGGGAAATGTTTACTAACTAGGTGAATGTGCTCTCAAATTAACACTTTAAGGTTATTGAAAAACCCGTTTAAATATAGCCGACCAAGATTAACAAACAATTCCAAAAACCTGTCATGACTACTGAAATTTTAAGTCTTCTTTTTCCAATATAAATACCGAGCATCAACGACTTGTTTTCCCTTTCGTATATTCTCATAAAATTTGTGCTAAAAAATGTCCTCTCAAAAGGTAGAATCATTTGTTATCATAGAAATGTTCATTCCCTACAATAATACTGTCATCCTTGTCCCAACATTCAAGGTAATTATGTAAATTTTCAACCAAGAAAAATTTTTCCCTCCAGGTACATTCATATGTCTTTCTTTTTTTTTTCTCTCTCTCTCTGCTCGGCGTACCCGTACAACAGCTTCAGTATGTTCATTGCACCGACAGCTGAGAACGAGAAACTTTCATCACCCGTCATCCAAATTCTCGCCCATCATCTCATATCGAGAGGTAGGCTCCACTGTACCCAGTTGTCGTCTCTACACAATAGGGACATTGTCTCTCTACCTTATTCACCATTCTAGACGAATAGGTCTAGTCTATGGAGACCGAAGTTGGAAGATAATACTCCCGAGAAGGTCAGCTCATCGTGCACCATTTTGTAGAGCACACGAATATCATTGCAAAAGTAGTTTCAGAAGCAAAACTTACTCTATTAAATTTGACAATATTTTATGGACGCACCATAGGTACACTGGTATGAAAAACACTACGTTTTTTGGCTGATTAAAACATAATCAGTAAATCATGCTGAACTTGAACGATGCTAAAAGCAATGATACATTGATCCAAATACTGAGAGAGGAGAAGTAATAGGTAAGATGTTATCCTTATAACGCACTCACTACGAATAAGCCCAAACAAAAGGTGTATAAGCCAAAATATATCACGAGGCATTTGATAGAAAAGCTATCACTATCACAATTCCATTTTCAACGACTTATAAGAACTGAGCGACCGCTTGCGCTCAAAAAAGTTAAGAAATTTACGTGCCGAAAAGTCTAAATATGTCGCAAATGAAAAATTAATGAATTACCTAGAAGAGGTTTGACAAATACATGAGACACATCTTTCCATTAGAAGCTACTGTTGCAAAACATTGGGCTATAACAAAATTAGGGGTTCCTCCTGAAGGAGGTCTTCCTAGAGCCTTTTCAAGGGAGTCGCAGCATAGTTAACCGATTGGGCTCAGTGACTATCGAAACATAGCTTTTGCATCAATAACAAATTCACAATATAAAATTTCCTGTTTAAATTTACTCGCTACTCACTTGATACAGATGAACGCTTAGAAGACGAGCACCAATAACGTTACCTGGAAATTAAAAAAAAGTTAGAAATGCTTGAAGATAATTTCATATTCGAGCCTCCAATCTAAATAAACATGGAACATATAGTATGCACACAAAACATTGCAACGGAATACATCTACTTATAAAAAGAACTCTGGGAATATCCAATCACGCGTAATATTTGTACTATACATTTATTTTGACTCCAGGATGTACAGGCGAAAGGGAAAATGATTCACTAATGCTACACAGACACAGAAGAAAAACTGAATTATTCCGGCAGTTATTCTTCCCACAATAAAATCTCGCGTCGGACGATAATTCAGGACCAGCCAAGAAAAACAAAGCTTGAATTGGAAAATATGACACAGTCAAAGACGATCGAAGGGCGGGTCAAAAGTTGTAAACTGTCGTTTAGAGTTGACCGAAGAGGCCATTTAAGGTTGCCACGCTGTTTTTGATGGCGCAGCTTAACAGAAGGTAGTAACTTACGACAGACGCCATTGTTGGTGCTCCTTTGAACCGCCCTATCTTATCTCACGTAACTTCGGCCGCCTGAGCCGGACAAACACACCGTCCGACAAACAGCCCCAGAGACAAACACCAGTCGGCAAACAGTGCGCGACGAAGAAAAATCGCTGCTGGCATCTTAGCCCACGCAAACCTGGAACAGCCCGCCCACTCGATAGGAAAATTCGCTTGCTAAACAAGCAAGAGCGCATGTGTCGATGATTCGAGCACGTCGAGCTTGAGGATGACACAACAAGCCGCACAGTAGCAAGGCTCGCGTGCATCAAGCATGCACCCAGGCAAATAACTCCTAGAATAAAACGATGACCATGCAAGCAAATAACCACTTGGACAAGCAGCTTTCGAAAATACATAGGACCAGTCCCACATCGCAGCCCACCGCTTAGCCAAACACCGAGTTGGACCAAACGCGCGCTCAGCATCTCAGGCATAAATGAAGAACTGAAGCTTTTTGCAGCGCTGCATGATGTCTTGGATTCTCATCGTGAACAATGGTAATAACACGAATTAATCTGATACATAGCACAAAAATGAGAAAGGTTAGGGGTGAAATCTTCCGTTACAACTCATTTTCAACAGCTTTCCCTGTGTTAGGTCTTGATGAATGAGAATAAATGCCAAATGTTAGGCCAGTAATTTATTTGTCATAACTGATCCGAAATACAAAACAATATAACCAATACTAAGGCGCACCGTTTTCTTATGGAAGAACGATATTTATATTTTCATCGAGTTTATCAACATTTATCCTTTCATTACTCAAACAAAAAATTTAGCTTTGATTTCATAAATAGATAATAAGTTTCCGAACTTATTGGCAAGTATTATTATTCTCAATATTCAGTTTTATTGGACCATATATTCAAGTAAAAAAGTCTATATAATGCCTGGTATAGTATGTGAACGAAAAGCAACATTGTGTTATGAAAAATTTGCTAATTAACGAAAGTATTGCTGAAAAAGAAGGCTGAACATTTCTCCCTAGCACACGTGCCTAGTCAAAAATGATGGGATAAATTATTTTATTCGTAAAGAAACCTTCGTATTGACTGTACACGCAAAATGAAATAATATAATTTTCTGTTTCCCTGATACCAATTGCTTTCTCTGACGTAGTCTTGCTGATTAGGAGTACGGACTCTAGAATCTGGACCCGGAATTTTTTCTGATCTAATTCCTTAATTAAAATGCGGACACGAAATAAGTAAATATACAAAGAGTATTACTGGGTTAGATTATTCGGATCTTCGATTTAATTTATATTTCGGACTTGTGAAGGTCACAAGACCCCAGCCCCTTCTGACCAGCTTTGACCAAACGCAAGCTTGGCTAAAGCTGACCAGGAAGCAGAGCGCCTGGTACAGTCGCAGGTAAGTCACAGTAATACCGGAATTCATGAATGTTGACTTCAGGCACCAGTGCACACAAAGGTGATACTGCAAATTGAAAAAAACGTTCCCCAACATGAGGAATACAGAGGTGAAAATTAAAATCATCGTAATTGGAAGTTTGCGATAAAATGATTGCATCAAACAAAATAGTCGCACCATGAAGAGAATGTAAATAGTTACTGAGACACTTCCATAATTGCACTACCAAACACCTCCTCGATCAATAAAATTACGTTACCAGGCAGCCTGCGTCAGTAACAATAATGCGTCACCAGGAAACTTCCCCGCCAATAGCATTGCGTTACCCGGCAACTGCATAATGCAAGGAACATTGTGTGGCCATGAATTTAGCGAGGTCGCAAAAAGGTCCATTACCAGAGGAATTAGATGATCAGAAAAATTGCATTGCCAACAAAACGGCGTCGAGAGGGATACTGCAAAATCAGGATAGCTGCGTTGAGCCGGAAATCGTGTAGCCAGGAAAAATTAAGCCATCATTCATAAGAACAGCGTTGTAAGTACACTTGCGCTGTCTGGAAGACACAGATATGCGAATTTTTTTCATAAGAAACATAGCGCTCTTACTGCACTAGAGATATCATGCCAATTGTGCTTCTACGCAGCATGAGTTTTCGAGGAAACTTATTTTCAATAACCCATCATATAAGCAAGTGAAGAGATTGAGCTTACAGCACAGCTCCAAAATAATCAAATCGAAAGAACGAGTCGAGACAAACTATAAATCGGAAAGTCAACACGTATAGATTTGATTTGCCCTCATCAGAGAGGCCCAACACAGCGTCTTCTTTATTATTACGAATCAAGCACTGACATTCCAGTAAAAGAAATAATTATTCTTAAAAAATACTTTATTTCATTCTGATAACGAATAATAACGAACGCAGCCAAAAGCCTAGCAGGGAAAATAAAAAATTCTGGCGCTAAGAGTCCTAGAAATGACTCCTCCATTCTTGGAATTCGCCAAAAGACGGACAGGCTCAGAGGCGGACGATCGCAAGCGCAAACACGGTCCGGAGGATCGGGTGCCGCTTCCGCCGCTCGAGAGCACTGCGCCCGTCAGGAAAGAGCACCAAAAAAACGGGGAAAAAGTGGGAGAAGGAACAGTTCCTTCCAAGTCATTAGAAAGGAAACTGAACTCGTCCATGATCTCGAGCGAGAAATGTAGCTGGAAGTTACGGAGGTGAAGTCAAGAAAGATGGAGAAGAGTGAATGAATATCTAAGTCGTGTTTTCGGTGAGCAGCATTTGTGTGAGGGCCTCTTCAGTGAGTGACAAGCCCCACCTCCGAGATACGTTTATGGGAACGATGGACTCGTATGAAAGAGATGCTCGTGCCAATAACATTACCGCAAAAATAATGGGTCTGTGAACAGCTGAGATGATGTACGAGCCAGCACAGCAGTAGAACTAAAGCGAGGACGCATTCGAGGCTTCGATGCCAGCAAGTCACGCCTCGAAATAATAGCGTGCCGCACACAGCGCAGTCCCCTAAATCTCTTCCTTAGTTTAATTTCACAGCTGGATTAACGGTAACCTTCGGATACCTACAAAAATAATAGTATATTACTCAAGAACCGATGGAAATCACCGCTTAATTCCTCGATAAAAATTTTGTAAATATTCTATTAAGAAAAATATTCTTTTTGCTTTGAGTTACAGTTGACAGGCAAACTCGGTTCTTTTAGCCACATTAACACATGATGAATCCCTTATGAGATTGATAAGTGAGGACTATGTTGGAACTGAGGGTAGTTCGAAAAAACGGAAGCTCTGTTAACACATTTGTAAAGTGAGCAGTTAAATAAGCGTGTGGACACACAAGCGCGTACACTAAGATATTCCAGTGACTTCGGAAGTTCTGGATCTCGTACAACGTACAACAGAGAGATTTCTAAGAGCATTTCGAGACACAGCTTGTCAATCGTAATTCATTCAAATGTGCCGGAAACACAAACTGCTCCAACTATGGTGGCATAATGCTCACAAAGGCCCAAATGCCCCACATAAAATGCTAATTAGGTCGAGAACGAAGACGATCGAGCGCAGTAAATACTTGCGCAACTAGCCGAAAATACGCACATTCACGAGAATAAACTGGGCAGTGTTGAACCTAACTACAGATCGTTAGAGTAGATTTCCAAAACAAAATTAATCCTGAGCTTTTGAGAAATTACCATTCGCATCAAACAAACAATAGGTAAACACTGTATACGCAAAGCGGTATAAAAATTACTAGACGTAGTCAAAAGAAGCCAGTGACACTGACTCAGCATCGCGGCGACAAACAATAAATTGTACAACAAACAACGCGGACAAATAAACACGGTAGTATTTTCATCCTAAGAATTTCAGAAGCAAAACGACGACGGAATTGAACGAGGAAGACTGCAATACAATTCTTCAAGGCCCAGGGGAAGTTTTGGACAAATTGAAGGCAGCATTTAGGGCGGGAGAAGCACGAGGGAGGGCACTTTAATGGCGAGAAGCCAAGAGAAGAAGTAACGAGCGTGGAAAATTTTCTCCCCGAAAGCAACTGCGGGCCCATTTGCACACGAAAAATAGCATAGAAGGAGGAGGAGGTCGTACTGGAGGTAGGCGAGTGGGTGGCAGCAACAATGGGCCAGATATATTATGCTAAAGGCAGAATAAAATCTGGCAGTAGCGGAAGGCGGCGGCACATAAGGTAGGCTGGTTCCGGATCCGCCCGGCAGGGTGCCTAAAAGAGTTCCAGTCGACGGCAGTGTTCATTCCACGGAGGTTCCAAATGAGCGACTCGAATCTGCGCTCAGTCCAGCGCAGTTCCGCAAGAACACTTGGAATTTGCGTTCATTCGGGCACGAATGCGAAAAACACTTTAGATGTAAGGGCATTAAAGCACAAAAGCAAAAAACACAAAATTTAACTTCCATTCCAAGCACGAACAAGACGACATCATCACGAATACCCGTTCATGCGAGCATTCACTTGGAATCATATCTTGGAATGTTAATTTACCCAAACACGTTCGAAAATATGAATAAAATCTGTTTTCGCAAGATAGGCTTTTTCTGAGCAGTACGAGGGCTCAACTCTGCTCTTTTCAGCAATTATATAAACTACATTCACTGTACGACTCATTCTTTACTGGTCTTCACACATATTGTCGTTGAGAAAACCGTACCAATAAGCTATTGTATATTTTATCACATTTTTGGAAAATTCTTGACATTTACTTCAAACCCAATTGCATAAGTTCTCTGACATAAACGGCCAATAGGATATTTATTTTGTCTGACAACTGCAGCCTGTGCCAAGCTTTTGTGCATGATAGTTTCTTCATAATCATTGACCCAAAAATGTATGTTACACCACCAAATTTTGGAAGTTACTTTCATATATGGTTTTAACTTTTAGGTAAAAAATTTTCGTTGTTCAGCCCAATATTAAATAATATTTTTAATGTATTTTATTTAGTTTAATTTTAACCGTGCCACAAATTTGTGCACCGATATGAAAAATCAATAAAATATAGGATTTCCAAATTTGAAACTTTAAAGGACGCTGAAATATAATGTGAACATTACACACATTTTACTACGAATGTTTCTTAATACTATTTATTGGAAACATATGAATGATTAATATATTCTCCACGTGTCACAACAATAGCCAGGAGACGTCTGTCGATGGATCATCAAATAGTCAATTTCATTTGGAATGTATTACCTTTAGCAAAAGTTTTAAGTTCACTCTACAGGTGGTCCTTGGGGAAAAATTGACTTGTCGACCAGTAAACACGTTGCTAAAGCAGTGACCCCAGGTTCTCAATAGGGTTCAGGTCAAAACACGCTGGCTCTACCATCAGTCGGCCATCTTTGAACTCAAGAGTCTTCCAATATTTTATTGTAGCCTTTGCAGCATGTGACGGAGCATTGTCATGGAGGAAAATAAGCTTCTTTTCATTGGCACGAGACCTCCCTCCGGAGCCGCGAAACAACCATATGCTTCAGGAAGAGGACATAAGCAGCTGCAGTCAGTTTTACACATTCAGAGATTCCAAAAGGACCCACTAATTCAATCCCAACAATTCCTATCCATTTCATGAGGTCTTCTCTTCTTTGTTAACGACGAAGACGTTGGGGAGGGATGCCTCTTTTAGAACTCGAACTATTCTCTACCCGTCAGGTCTGTCGAGGGTTGCACGCATTTCATCAGTGAAGAGGTCGTGTTTAAAATCCAATTTCATGTATGTTTTTACCCGCTCACTTCTCACATAGAATTATTATAAAAGTTTTTGACGTCCCATTATGACGAAATGCCCGTAAATTGAACTAAGTACGTTTAGGTCTTATGCGCAGGTGATCTGTACCAGAAAACTGTACGAAGCTAGTTAATGAACAAATATAAACTATTGTTACATCTTTGACTCAAACAATGCGATAAATATCCCTGCAAACCATAAAAGAACAAGCATGAAATTATTAAGAAACGAATTTGATGTGAAACTCTACGGAGTTTTGTCAGCATATTCTAATGCTTTGATATACATATATTCCCATCATTAAACAACGCAAATTACGGCCCTAATGGACAAGTTTGTCGGTAAAATATTTTGCACACAAAATTGAAATATATTCAATACTTAAATAACATGATGATGCTGAAGTGAAAATCAACATGATCATAACAGTGGCGAGTTTAGCCTACGACCGTAGTGGGAGGTTAGCGTTCATTAATGCACAGACCTATGCCGTTTTACGAGTATTGTCGAACTGAAAGGAGACGAGGAGGATTGCCGAGACGAAACCTCTAACCGCTATCCGAATTTTGAAAGGCCTGAGTAGAACATGATCGAGTGTATGTTTGGAATATGGCCTTGGGGATCTGTAGTTTCTGAAAGATAACCTCTGATTTCTCTCACATACTGGAACACACATCGTACATGTGACCAAAAAACACACAATTTAATGTCCAAGTATATTCATTGGAACAATTCTCACCTAGAAAAATAAAAATCAAGTACTGCATCCTTCTTATTTTTCACAGCTGCTACATGGTACAAATGCTTTCGGATGCTAGGCATCTAGAGTACACGAGTAATACATATACAAGAATAGAAAATAATAGTATTAGTATGTTTTCCATACAAAAGTAGAATACTTTATTACATGTACGTGTAGTAGTCTGCAGTCGCATATTGATATTAAAATAAAATCAAAATTCACACTACTCAGGAAAAACTATCAGGCTTCCATCAACTGATTCGTAAACATAATAGTCATGAACAACCCCCACCATTTTAACATTCGCTACCTTACACCTAAGAAAAATAGCGCAGATAAGCTTTGAAATAGTTCCTATGTGCAGTGAGGTCAGCTAATTTACTAAAAACCGATTCAATGGAACAAGTGGAAGCGAAGTGACATTAGCCTCGTGGCCTCTGTAGCTTTAGAATTTTGACAGGAAGAGGGTTAAGTTTGGGGGAGTAGTCCAGGAGTAGTTCTAGTTAGGTCGCTGCGGGAGGTAACTCTTACGCAAAATTTTAACTGTCTATTGATGAGATTGTAACGAATTAAAACTTTGGTACAGGCATGGGGAACAGGGTGCTCGGCTACATTATGTCTCAAACTGGGTCAAGGAACAACACGGAAAAGCTGAAAGATTCAAGACCAACAAAAACCACAGAAATAAATGTCAGTTTATTCAAATATACTAGGGCTCCAAATATATATATGTATATCACATGTGCATAACAATGACAGAGACAGTGCCAGGAAATGCAGCAAATGCACGGATCGTGTACGGAAGGTAGCTTCAAGCATTACATTCATTATCAGTGGTAAGTTATCGTACAACTTCATCCACTGCAGATCGAGGGAAAAATTTGCCAAATGAGGTCAGGTTTTTAGCGAGAGGCTAAAATTACCCGCAACGACCGCAGTTAGAGAGCTCAGAGCCTCGGCCATGTCAATAAACTCCAGCAAATTGTGAGCAGAAACCGAGCGAACTCTGGCATTAGACTTCGCTGAGCTGAGCGGGGAAGCTGGCCCCCTCGCCGAGCTCAGATGGAGCTCAACTCAGCCGTTGCAAGAATGTCTCTGGAGCTCAGACGAAGCTTCAAATAATCAGTGAGATGAGCTTGCGCGAAGATGGATGTCCCGCTGCTAGTTTGTAAACTTACGACTCCACTAGGCTCTCTTTATCTGCTAGTCTGGCTCTCGAGTCGGACGAAGTTCCCAAAATCTGTCAGCGTACCTAACGTTAAATTTGAACTATCAGTTGTCTAGGATGCCCATAGACCTTGAACTAAGCGTGGATCTCGATTAACAGTCCTTATATAAGGAGCTAGAGCCTCGCTCGGATCTACGGCAACCCGTCAATCAAATTTTGATAGAACTTGGACAATAGCGCTCGCATCACCGCGTAGAATAAGAATAAGAGTATGAAAAACTTTACTACTGAGCAAGTGAAAAACTTGAAATGTGTGTGAAGTTCCTCTTTTCAGGCAGTACGTAAGAGGCTAATCACAAGCTCAATAATAATTTTTATTTGACGAGCTATCAATGTGCTTGATATGCTGCTATCATCACTACTGGTAACTTACAAGAACACCTACTCGTACACGTAATGAGAGCTGTGCGCTACGAGTATAGTACAGGATGGGGCAAAAATTGGAAAGAAAGGCTTTAAACAATTATTATCTTGTAAATGCATAATCTAACCACGTAGGACAATAAAACTTAGATACTGCGAAGTGCCTAAAAGTTTCCAGATTAACTGTTTGGAAGATACTTTTTAAAAGATATTTTACTGAAGATTAGTTTGGAACTTTCAACACGATAGGGCGACATTCCAAACCGTGAATGTCACACAAGCCTGGTGCCGAGCCATCTTCCGAGGCTCTAGTCTAAAGAGATGCAGCCACCCTGTTCTCCGAGTCTTTATCCAATGAAGTTTTTTTGTGTGGCCAATACTTGGAGCGGTAGCTGAGAGTTCACAGCTCTGTGGAGAACTCAGAGGCCTCGCTACTCCACGCTGAAGAAATTCCAGAGGAAACGCTGGATGCTGGAGCAAGGATTCACGGCTCAGATTTGTGGCTACAACTGAAAAGAGCTGTTGCTGTATGGAATAAATCTTAACATTTGTTTTTCTTGCAAATTCTCACGTATCAGTATGTTAGTTTTCCATCAAGTAAAATGTTTCATAAGGAATTCATTTTTTGTTTCCATACATATGCCCCACTTTGATTATGTGTTACCGTAGATTAAGAGGAATGCTGACACCTATGTAAAGCACGCATAAAATCCTAGGAAATATGGAAAAGAATTTCTTTCTGGAGGTTTACAGATAAGGCGTCTGTAAGCAGCTTATAATTCTACATTTTCTCGAAAAGCCATTACGCTATGGAAACTTTCAGATAACTTCGTAAGTTGAGAGCTTTTCTGCATATTTTTATGTGTGCAGAACTCCCTCAGCTTGCTGACACACGAGACGTTGATTCGTCAAATCATGTTGACAATGTTACATTTTCCTAGAAGAGTTTAATACGTGTAACCAATTGAAAAATTTCGGCAGATTGATTTTTCAAATGATAATATTTTGCAATTCAATTTAGTTTTTCCGAAAACATCAATACTTCAAGCATAAGTAGAGCTAGCAAAAACAAGAGTAAAGCAACATCGTGGCGACCAAGTGATTGAACTATACAGTTGGGTGACTCTACGAGTAACACCTGAACGCTCTTCGATCTGCACTTCAGGCAGAACTGTTATGGGCACCAGACTGTCCGGACGTTTTCATCCGGCACTCGTAGAGTGGCGTGAGGGCAGGACCTGTGCATGAAGCGGGGGCTCAGGCAGCGCTTTTTTCTTGCAAATTGCGCTATCGAACAGAGCTACCACTCTGAATACGGAGAAAAAGTGACAACGCGTGTGGGAGAGTATCAAGCGACATAATGTGTTCATAAACTTGTTAGTGTCAATGAGTTACTCTCTTCAAAACGAACAAAATCATAAGCCATTTAAAACCTGTGTAAAAATCCAAAACTAAGCTATGGTTCGAAAACATCTACATACATTAGTCCAAAATACTGGTTTGAAAATAAAAAAAGAAAATGAATGGTAAATAAAACTTCTCAGTGAAACATCTTTAAGAGCGAGGGAAGTTGGAGAAAAAAGTGCTGAAATAAGGCAGAGGCGAAGTGAAGGAGAGTGCCAAGCTCGTTGCATCCTCGCAAATGTGAGCGCGCCACTTGCCTGCAATTTGGTGCTGGCGCCAGCAGCAGCGCTAACTGTAGAACTGACATTACCTTACCACCACCAGCATCGGCAATAGCAACACTAGCACCAGCAGTAGCAACATTTCAATCACCTCTGTCACCAGCACTCCGACAACTTCACATGTGACGTCATTAGTAGTACTAGACCCTACAGCGCATTTAAAAAAATAATACGCAACCATAAAAGGTTCACACTAGCCACGAAGCAGTGGTTTTGGTATATTTCGAAAAATGAATTTAATTGCGCCGCAGTCTGAAATGGAAACTGAGGCTGCAGTGGCTGTCCATTGTACGTTGCTGTGCCAGGACTCCCGTCGAGCGAAGGTTCACCTCTCACAGCGGTCCAAGTGTAAGTTCCCGTACTGTGGTGGGCTTGAGATTATGCCTGCGCTCTGTCAGGTCCGGTTATCCTTCCAAAAGGTGCGTGACAGAATGCGAGAGGGTGCGACACTAGGGCCAGAGGTCGCTGTGTGAAGTGTCTAAACAATATTCAAAAGCTTACAGTGAGATAGTAACCGCAGCGAAAATGTGATGATGGAACTCATTCAAAGTTTGAAACTTGTATTCCAGAACAGCAGTACAGCGATAGCATCGTCATCCGCCTAGTTAATTCATAGCCAGCTCGGAAAATCTACCAGACATGGCAAAGTGCTCTCTTTTCGATGTGCAACCAAGGAACAAAATCTTCCCCGGAGTTGAGTGCATAGAGTCTGCATGAGTGTTAAGTTTAGGTCTAGAATTGGTGGCGGGTTGCTGAGCTAGAGACAAAGGCTGTTTGTATTCTCTATTGACTGCGAGAACTGCATTGCTCTCTTGTCCTGATGATGAAGTGTGAAATCCGTTGTTTCAGACTGAACATGATCTGCAGGGGCTGTTTAAACTCTGCCTAGTGTGATCCATAACGCAACCCTTCAAGAAACTTGAGCAAACGCCTTCGGCAGTGTAGACTGATCAAGAATGCACGCGCTTAGGACGGATTTGATCATCGTTTCTTTGCTTGCAAGAAAGGAGAAACGATGTGCCTTTTACAAATAATGAATTCCTTTTGATAAATTTTGCGACTGAAGGAGAGGATGTAATTAGATAAATACTTCCGTAAATTATAGTTCACAAAATAAAATTGAGTTTAGATCTAACGCATTGAGCTGTGGGTGCAGGGGGAAAATAGTCAACGCATTATTTTAAAGTATTTCGGAAATTGAATAATGTGTTTGTCGTGCCCAGACATAATGAAGGCTTATTCCCCAGTCTATATGACGGCCCCGACAGCCGTCAGGTGGTAGATCTGAGCCAGCACCAGGAAGGATTGGAACATTTTCTCGTCTAAAATAGAGGATCTTAAACCTGTCCATTCCAGCACTGACATTTCGTGTTGCGCTAACAACAGAACTGGACGACCTCATTGTTCAATGTTTATTTATTTTATCACCATCGCTCAAAAGCAGTAACATAACTGCTACCAGTTTTACAATTATCACCGCAGCCAGAAAGAGCGAATACAAAGTTTAGGACGGTTTGTCACTGGCTGTCGGATCAAGGGGCGTCCCTCTCGCCTTCCGCTCGAACCTTTTATAGGTAAAGAAGTTATGGACGTTATTCTTGCCGGTCGTAAGGAAGGCCCGAAAGTTTCCCGGCTCGCAGAAAGATGCGCAAAGTTCTTATGACGTACGATAGAATGGCTGGAGTTCGTATAGAGACCTACAGATAATAGGCTATCAACAACTCTCCGCTGATCAACAAATTGAGATATTGAGCACAGAACTTGACGACGCTCACAGACACTCTTAAAAAATGAATACTTGCGCTGTAAGACGCCCGCCGCGAACATCAAATTTGGAGATGAAATTGACGGCTTCGTGGGCCATTCGTGGGTTTCGTACATGAACTCAAACACTGGAGTTCAAGGCGCTTACGAGAAGGTAGACCCTGTTTTGCATGTGCATCTCTAACGATCAGTACTCGTGGAAAACTGTGGGTCTAATCCAAATTTCGTGTCTACATCAATGAAGAATCATTGGTATCCCCAGCAGACATTCGGTATGAATAAAATAACCAAAATCAGCGTTTTTGAAATCGTGGACTTCGATTTTCAGTTGGGTGCTAGCAGCCGTGTTGTCACCGTAGGCTCTCGCTCTCAGTCGCATCCTCGAATTACTACATGAAAAAAGATTTAAGTCATTCAGCGGCGAGGAAAAATTAACCAAACCCACTTTTTTAATGCAATACTCTTCCTGCTCGCAGAAAACAAGAAAAACAATTGACATCGCCTAGCATGACTGCCGAAATTACTATACTTGTATTTCCGGCACTTAATCGGTGGCTGAACTCAAACCAAGTTTAAGCTGCGACATATGTATACTCGTACATTAAACCGCCTCTACCCATATCTTGAGGCAATAATCAGTTCCGGCGCATATTTCCCTCACGGCAGAGAACATTTGCCAGCACTGTACAGTCAATTTCAGAAGTATTGCATTTTGAAAACCGCATTACAAATTGGGTACATAACAGAAGGCCGGTATGGATGTGCCTAGCAGCATCTTGAATATCTTGAATATCTTGACAATGTTTGGACCTTTATGCCGTGGCCACACTGGGGTGCCGCCAGTTTGTGTGCATGGTGTCCCTTNCCTTCGCATATCCGCGAGTTGTTGAATGAGACCGTTTCCCTCCGCCCTCTGATGATAGTGAGGCAAGGGCAGCCTATTAGGGACAGCTTAGCATAGAACGATAATTTCACAGGATAAGTAATTTCATTTCATTTAAAGAACTAGGTACCTTATAAAGCTGACAGACTCATAATAATGCCTGCCTATAGTCCTCAGTCCAATCTAATCTAGAGACAATAAACGGGTATTTGCTCGAGTTGCAAGGAACGCAAGGGGTACAATAGCGGTACACATCCTTTCCGAGAATAAGAAACTGAGACCCTACAAAGGATAAGAGCGGTATAGCTTTAGCAAACAATCGAAAAGCGTTCAGTGAGAATACAACACAGCATTAATTCATAATAATATACTAGAAACGTTACAGCGGCAAGAGGTTCAGGCGAATCACACATGCATGCTACAGCTAGCCAAGTTTCGTCATGTTTTTCGGACGCAACCAACCGTAGGCGGCATTCAACATTTAACCTCTCACCCAAACATTCGTCGGGTCTGACGAAATCATTTGTGAAAGAAGTGAAATGAAGCATTTTTAAAAAGAGCTATTAAATGAGAGGCAGGACACAGGTAAAATAACCTGTTTCTGAAGGCATAAAAGGCCCGAAATAGTACATTTGAAATACCAACATGGTCGGCTACACCCACAAAAGCTCCCAAGGGATAATGAACGAGCTGCTGCACACACTTGCACAGCAGCAAACAGCGAACGTTGAGGGAACACAGCGCTGACAGGAGGTGACAGGCGAGCTGCAGTCGAGGCTCGGAGTACAGGTCGGGCCGGCCGGGCCTTTGATGCACAGCCGCACAACAAAACAATGTATCTGCTTCAGACGACGCCCACAGACACCAAGGAAAAGTCTTCTCAGCGATGACTGACGTGTATAAATAAATAAGGGAGCCTGCAGCTCGCATATCACATGACATAACACGGTTCTCGACGCATTCGACTCATAAGCTTTAAGTAAACCATGGCTCAAAGGGGCGCAGAGCAAATATATCATTTCGATGAATGGTAGATCTAATACACAGTAGTCCGTGAGCGAACGTAAAACGACGAATAAAATTTGCGTTTAACAAAATATTCTCACTCTACTTCTTTGACGACGTCTTCATTCGAGCGTTTTTCGTGAAACAATTTTAATTTCTACAACAAATTCCTAACTTATATGTCCGAGGCTCTAAGCTTCCAGGAGACATAAAAGGATAACAAAAGCTGCCTTTTTAAATGCATATTCAGACACCTCCGATATTATACATACTTGACCCCTACTTTTGAAAATACATTTAATACAACAATGCATAGCGGGGCTTATAGATTAGTGCTCTCTTAGTAACAATGCGTTGCCATATATCTATTGATGAAACTGCTACCATTTGGCTGTGCACCTCCACAGCTCATGTATTAATGATAAATGTATGCAGTATAGCTTAATATGCAAAAAATTTAGGGTATTATCGAAGACCATAAACAACGTGAAATGTTTCATAGTTCGCAAGTTTGATGAAGGAAAATTTTTCTGAAACTTTAACTACAAATGTTTCAGGAACGTCCCAATAGGAATTTTAGAATTCACATCAACTTACATCAAAGTTAACCCTAAGGCCTAACGCACTAAATTGAGTCGAACGTGTTCAGACATCACTGTTTAAGTGATCTTCAAATATTTCATGTTATAACAGTGCGCGTGAAAGTGACGCCTTTTAACCCAGAACAATCGTCGTTACGTGAACGGGCTTCAGATGTTAATTTAAAAAACACACGTGCTGTACGCATACTTGCACGGCAAAAATGATGCAAAATTTTATTTCGCATTTCATTTACATGTCAATTACGCCAAATTTGACTGAGACCTAATAAAGAAAGCCACTAGGAAAGAAAGAAGTGTACAAGAGAAAAACTTACAAATCACTAAGAACCCTTTTCTCGAAATCAATCCCAATAAAAGGTTCGCCACCCGTTACTATCGGGTCCGAGGACGGCAAGCTCTCCCCTTGCACGAGAGGGAGTGGAATCTTGTCAGAAAGCCAGGGACTCCAGTCTTGATTTCATCTAAACTCCCGTCCTAAGCTAATTCCCCAGCCCTTCAACAGCCAACCACCTAAAAGTTTCTTGCAGCATAGGGAGCAAATTTACACCTAGAGACAAGCAAGACATGTATATAGTAAACAAAATGGAAACTCAAAAGAGAGGACGGTGTATCCAAGGCGTCTAGTGAAATTCGGTACTATATATATAACCGCAAAGCCAGATGCGGCACAGCTGTTCCAACAAGAGGTCGAAAAATACAAGATGATGGGTTATGAAGACTCCACTGAATATAGCGATACCCATTACATCCGAAAGTGGGATACGGCAATTCGCAAACTTTTTTTCATGGGTTAATGTGTCGTCTAAAATAACCTGGATTTTGAGTGTAACTGCTATTTCCGGGAAAGGACACCGTTATTTCGGTTTCAGTAGTTTAACTAACATTTTTACTCAAATAACAGTTTTACCAAAGCGATTAAAATTTTCTGGATGGTTGCGCAAATAAGGACACGAATTTTTCCCGAATGAGACACGAATTCTTTCCCGAAAGAGACACGAATTCTTTCCCGAAAGAGACACTTAATAACTCCATTTCCATAGGAAAGTAATGACTTCAAAGAGTGACACGCTCACCGTAACCCCATCTGAGTCGTCACAGGCAATTATGGTCCGTGTCACCTCCGGAGACGGTGCTCTCACAAGTGTGTCCAAGTTATAGCCCATTAATCGTCTAGTGCCCGTAGCGCACGAGAGCACGACGGCATATTTCCCAGCACAACTACCCCTCGTGAGGCTTCCAGCAAACCCTTGCTCTATGAGCAAGCCCCAAAAATAAAACAGCACATTGGTGAGAAATTATTGTTCACAGGTTTTGTGGTGACTAGGCCCTACTTTATTGTCTAATTTTTAAGTCAAATGAGAATTATTCACTTGTGGGATTATTAGAACAGAAAGAGCACATTGAGCATGATTAAAAAAAATTCAGTATCGTCATCAATCTACGAGAAACTAAAAGAGTAAAGAAATGGAAAAGTTAGCAGTAACATAAAAGATTCCTCGAGTTATTACGATACATTGCATAGCAAATTCTTAAAATAATAGGAATACAAGTTCTACAGCTGCGGTTGTATATTGTATCGTTTTAATTTGTATGTTACGTCTTCAAGTATGAAAAGTCTCCATAATATCAGCAAGTAAATAATTCCCGAATTTCTAAGCTTCAAATATTTTCTAAAAACAATCCAGAACACTAAATTACGCAGAAATCAAAAAGAGACACTAATTATTCGGGAGGCAACTTATTTTCGAAGTAGAAAAAACACTGCACGCATTTCACTTAAAAATTATAATCGAGAGAAATTGAGAACAAATTAGTTAGTTGATAACGTATAAAAAATACATTTTAAATAGTATTAAAAAGTTCTGAGTATGATCATTTGTGATTTGGTGAATACCAGCTACCGGATTCACCGAATCACTCATCAGATGGTGGGATATGAAACTTGCAAGTCGCTAGGGTCTTAGTCACTATTCACCAGTCAAAACTGCATCAAAAAGTACTCACAGAGTAAATTGAATGAATCCATTTTTCAACATTAATGGTTCCTTCAAGGTAGGATTAACAGTCTACCTTAATGATGTCCAATGAGCCTTCCAAAAAATGTCATTTCTCTCAGTTAAGATTGCAATCTGTCAAAGTAACGGCTGAGAAATGAAACAGTGATTCGACAAATATCTTAATGACTGCACATGTCCTAATCGATATACCAACTATTCATGGTTGGATAAACATACCAATGACAGAAAAAAAATATCAACGCACATGAAACAAACGATCTAAAAACGTCAAAAATGTACTAAAGATCACACAAGTGAGTCAATGACAGCGTAGACCACTGACGACAAATTGCAACTATTTGTTAATTTTATATAGTTTTTGAGCCATGAAGGCAAATATGAGCTTTATAGACAGCGGAAAAAAACACAAGCTCCTTATTATGCTACAAGGATTATTAATGAATGTCAGTTCAAAGGCACCAGTCCACATGAAATGTGATCCAAAGAGAGCGAAGAGGAGAGGGGCTGTTTAGTGCGGGCCATAGAGAACGGGGAATCTATGCACAATGTTTGTTCTCTCAAAAAATCCCTCGGGCATAGAAACATCAAGTTAGGAATGAAGAAAAAACAAATAAGAGATAGCGAATAAGATGTGAAAATTCCATAAAGTAAAAAGGACATGAAATACAAAAGTCTCAAAGTCCTACCCATGGGTGAGGTAAGTTAAGAGTGCCCCCCTAAGGACGCAAGTCTCCAAAGCATATAATAGAAAAGTCTAACTAACCTAACCCTATTACCTAGCCTATGTCTCTGAGGGGTTATACTACGAAACGTCTGAGGGGAAAGTCTTCAATTTTGTTGACTTTCAATTGAAGCGTTGTCGTTTGTGTCACTTGTTTTTGCATGATGAAATTGAAGCAACGAACGGCGCTCAAGGTCTGAGTCGTGGCCTTCCACCGCTGCATGGGAAACCTTCGTCGCCTGCACTAAATGAAGAACCAATCCCTGATTGCACTTTGTATCACATCTGATATAGTACCTTAAATTATATAGTTCTTCTATCAGAATTACATGAAAAATTGCTTTCAACACTTTAAAGGGTTAATTCACGTAGGCGACCTTTCATTTTCTACAAGCCCATAGATTGAGTTATGGGAAAGTGAATTTCGATACGCCGTTGACAACGATAATGTGTGCGTTTTATTTTTTGATGCCATGATTCATTCACGATCACTTTAAAATTCCAGACGTGTTCATGCATCAGCAAGGAAACCTGCCTTAGCCAACACCGTGGTCACATGGTACAACACGTCATCACACGGTACCACACGGCACCACACGTCGTCATACGGTACCATCTTAAGCCACAAGAAAATGCTAGCTTGTAAGTCACACGGTACCGCACGTTGACGCAAAATGCTAGCGTCAGCCATAGGAAAATGTCAGTCTCGACGCGTTGGCTGCTCTTAAATGGTTGTGGTGGTGTTATTACAGCTATGTGGTTTGCATCGGCACCAGTACTAAGTCGATTAGTACAAGACTGTATTATACTTCAGTGAAAACAGTATTTTCGCAGGTTTTCTCTAGAAGTAGAAGAATACCCAAATGATCACGTAACAGGTTTCGCGCACATACAGAGTGGACACTGCCGAGCGCTAATAAGTGTATCTTATCAGCCTGAGTCCTCGATTACGCATGATCGTAATTAAACACAGAGTCGGTGACACTTGAGAACTCAACTAAACTGAGCAACATCGCACGCCTCTCAGCTCAAAGGTCGTTGGCCAGTGACCGCAAAAAAGTCGTCAACACAGGCTTATTATTGCGCTACGAAACGTAACATAAGCAAACGCCTGAGGGACAAGTCTTTAACTTTGTCTATTTCCAATTTTAGTTAGGAATACATGACTGAGCTAAAGCCAGCTGTGCAGCGCACTCGTCGCTTGTGCATTTTGCAAGGCTTCTCCTCCGGCAGCAACACGCGCTGAGGTCGCATAACTGACAGCTGCTCGTGGGGCGGAACAGCCCTTTTCTAGCAAGAAAACATGTCTGCGAGTGTCATTGCACTTTTTAAAATATTCAAGATTGCGCTTGAAATGCCGATTAAAAACTATTCATGCTCAAATAACCGAGATAGCGTTAGGTATCTCTCCAAGGACACTTGTTCAAGTTTCCCAGACAGGTGCACGTGTCTTTTCAAGCACACCTGTTCAGACCTCTCAAGCGTTTACTTATCTGCTTGCTAAAAGAAACACACAAATTTGAATCCCGCTCACAAGAATACAGATGAATAAATTTATGAGACGATATTTTGCCATAGATTGAAAGTTTTCCTTAACAGCAGTGTTCAACATCCATGGTGATCCACACATGAAATCAAGCAACTACTCAATAACTAAGCTTGTCGCAAACATAAGCTATTACGATATTCCCAAGAGTTTGTTATTTTAATGAGACTTATCATTGGTCAGAAATGCAACGAAAGAAAAAAATTCAATAGAAATTTTCATTAACAGAATTCGACATGATGGTCAAGTATAACAACAATGATTAAAGATGTTGATCATAATACTTGCAAAGACGAGAGCGTTGATATTTATAGAAAATAACATACAGGAGTGTAGGTTATTTACAATGTTATGTTCGCAGTCGTGCTATTTGGAGATTAATCTAGTTCTCTTTTTATAGTTTTATTAAGTGGACAATGGGGGCTGACCACGGCACAATGCACTCATCCACTTTCATCAAATGAGTGATGAGCGTTACAAGCCTCAGGACTCGTGAGTGGCCACCACAGACCGGTGCAATTTCTAGCGGAGATCCAAATCACAATGAAGAGATTCTTAGCTGCCATGCGATGTAAATATTTCAAAGCTCATGGCTGGAAAAGTGCGACAATTACGCAATTAACTGTACACGAGCAGAAAATCAACAAATGCATGCAAGACTCCTCTTCGCATCATAGGAGACCTCAATTTCAACGTAGTTTTCAACTGCAAAGCTTTTTTAAAGGAAATGATCGAATTCTTCCAACTTTCAGAGACAAGAGCAAAACTTAGGTACACAGTTCGACAAGTATGAATAAGTACCAAAACATCATCGTTGCACCCGATCCACAACTTTCCTTACAGTCATAATAAAGTAAATTTATGAAATTGACATTATTCTGAGGTAATTCAACGAGCAATGAAATAAAAGCGCTACCTCACTCAGAGGCCTTGCGTATATCAGATCTGCGGAGAACTCGCACACATATTTAATTCCCTGCAAGTTTATCGAGGAATCGAGGCGAGCGTGAAACATTTTTACTAACTTGACGTTAAGTTCCGGTTTGAATACAGCGAAAATGTGTGCACAAGCTGCGAGAAGCAATAAAATGCTAGGCACCTAGTCAGCAAGGTCGTCACGAAACCCTTCAGCATGGACACGATAAGATGCGAAAGATAAGGGCCTGATAACAAGCACAAAGTCTCGTAGGGAATGTCTGAGGCGGCAGAGCGACTAGAGGGTCTCGTTCAGAGACACGTCTTCCACCGCGACCACCCGTTCACAAATACGCTGCTGGTGGAGAAAGTTCATTCACAATCAGCGCCAATCTGCAGACAAAAGCGATGAACAGTGAGAGGAGAAAAGCTCACAGCTACACCTGCAGCTCAACTTGGGGCCCAATTGTGCCACAAAAATATCATACACAGCCAAGCAATACTCAGACGGAGGAGATGCGATAAACAAAAGTTTTCTTCTTCTTTCAGATTCGACAAACAATATCTTAAATGCAACTTCAGCACCATTTTCTTAAAAATGAAAATTAATTTTCTGCACCCTTTACTAAATTTACATGTTTTGTTACTTCACAAGCCTACAAAATCATTTCATAAAATTATAACATTTTCATGAATGAATTTATTGCTGCACCAGTATTTCAGCCTAAGCAACATGAGCCCCACCGTTCAAGAACTCGGTTTCCATCCACTTCTAAATGGAGGCAAGAAGCAACGCTGGATATGCAAGCGGCTGACAATTTCCACTACTTGGCGTTCGAAGATGGCTCGCTTGCTTGTCCGAGTCTGGTTTGTGGACGATTTAACGGGCAGGCATCACGTACCACTGTGCTAAAACTTAAATCTTATTCTACGAGCTTTTACACTTTCGAGCACAGGTTCACAATGCCGTCTAAAGAGACGGGCAGCGACTCCATAAATGTAAAAATCAATAACAAGCAGCAATAGCACGAGATGAGCATCGCAACAACGTAGACCAAAATGCAAGCGAATTCTAGTAAGCATTTACAAAATCAATGATCTTATAAACATTGTCATTTGTGACAAGATAGATGGGAAAATAATCTATTGCGGAAAATCAGACACTTTCCTATACATGATTATTCGGTAATTTTACCTTGTCATTTCTTTATCTTTTTATCTTTCATTATCTCAAGAAGAGCAGAGAAACAGGTTATGTTTGCCCGCTCGTCCATTGACCTTTACTTACATTTGTCGAGGAAGGGAGGCGAAAGGGTTCAGATATGCACTAATAAAATTGGATTCTATCTTGAAGTTGAAAATTAGGCTTTGACATTCAACACAAAACACAATACTTCAAAAACACAGCGCTTCAACACTCTTTTGTAAAATGTCCCTTAAGCCTAAAAGTAAATATGCTGTATTATTTCCATTTCATTAACGGGGTAAATCATTGAAAACTGAGCAAATTTTATTTAAGGTTTCCTCCTTAGGTGTTCTGCAGATTAATACCTTGATGATGCTCATTCACTTTTATCAGATGCATTTTTTATTGTACAATTTTTTAATATAGTCACACATCAAATACGATCGTCTTGGTTAACACTCCACAGCCTCCAACGGTCGCTCAAAGCTTTGGAACCGCACGAGTCTCAGGATTACCTTTCGAAAAACCTGCGCGTTCTGAGCCTGAGAATGTCTTGAATGACGTCATCAGGTGCAGTCCCATGACGAAGTCAATAAACTTGTAGCAATCTTTCTCGTAGCAATGAAATCCCAATCCTATTCAAATTAGTTTCGAACACAGAAGGCACTGCAGTCAGTCAGTAGCAATCACATTACGAATTAGGAAACAGTTCAACTTTGTATTATAATAGTTTACTGTCATAGGTGGGACACCTATGGGACACCTCGATAGGTGTCCCATATAGATCAATTAAGGTAAATAGTCTCAGTAGATATACTCTTAAGAATCATTGTGCGCCGGTGCTTAGAAACATAATTTCCACCGCATATTTAATTCGAGGCTTTGATAGTTACCCCACTCACAACAAAAGCACTTCAGTGTTCAAAAGTATCAAATCGTAAAGTCTAGTTGTAGTCTGCATAACATCGTTACTGTCTCTAGAGAAGCAAAGTGTGCGTCATATTTACATTGTTATTATAATACTAAAAACGATAGCGCACCCGTTTCAAAATAGTTACAACCGTGTTATGGCAACATTGAGGCGCGCGTGCTGAACATTGTTACCATCCTGCGCATTGTTCCCAGGAGAGGTCTTGCCCTCAGCAGCCCCGCATGTACAGGAGCCCGGAGAGCACCATATGAGCATGGACATGCAAGTCCTTGGCTCTCCTTCGCATGGGTGTAACTAAGCAACAAAAGGAAGAGGTCGTAAAAACCGAGTCTATGTCTCGTAAAGAAGTCACGTCTCGTGGCTCACGATACATCCTCCCGAGGCTGCACCCATACACACACCGCCAGAAATGAAGACTCATGCTCCTTCTTCAAAGGAACTATTTCAGCGTCAGCGTTGAAGCATCAGCTCTATCTTCTTCCTCATGATGAGGAATGAGAAAGAATGAAATGACGCCATTTAGGCTCGAAAGCCGAGACTGCAGGCTTACCAATGCACGTGTCAAGGTTATTAGGCCTTCGATTAACTGAAGACTGGTACAGGCAACTTAAGTTTACGAATTCAAATGCACGAACGGTGGATCAACCCAGTTTATTTGAAACTATGAATCAACAACGAAACGAAGATTACAACGTCACAAATAATAACTCATGATAAAAATAATATTTGAAAAATGAATGAGAAGAATAATCAACCAACGATAGAGGATTTTTCCACGCGATTTTAACGTACAGTAGAACGAGCGTTAGACAATGGCTCACCGATGTACAAACGTGGCGGAATTTAATCTAACACCTCGCTGCACCTGTAGCCCAGACTGTGGCGGGAGTGGAGGTGCTGAGAAGAGGTTGCTGAACTTTGTTACCAAGCTTGAAGCGAACCTATATTTTATTCCATACCGTGTGTGCTCTGTGCTCTGACCTATTCAATTGTTGCTCATTATTTTATGTCATCACGCTGGACCTCAAATTCTGCACCCACAACATTTCGAGCAGAGTGTTGAATAGAAAAACCGAGAAAATTCAGATATACAAGGCAATCTGACTTTTTTTCAAATTTACTTGTGTTTTAGGCTTTCTTTATATTACAGTCATACCACCTCTCATGGTGTTCTTATTGTTTTGCATTCCAGGATTGCTGCGTTATTACTATTTTTTGTACTTTACGAATTTTGGCATCCAATTGTCACATTGAACACTACATGAACAGCGTTCGGACAGACAACTACAATACAAATGGTGCGCGTCCTTCCTTCCATTTACGAACCAAGTAACGCACGGTTTTTCTACTTTGTGTACGAAAAAAACAATGCGTTTAACACTTTTTTGTGATTTACTTTTATTGAAAGCCAACGATAGCTAAAATGCATGTAAGACGTGAACTTCTTGCTTTCAAAGAGCTGGTGAAATAGCATTTGAAGATGAAAAAAAAGACAATTCAAGGCTTAATGCAGAAGTGAGCCCAAGTCCATGCAACTTCAATCAAGCCGTTCCAAACCCACATCTGAGCGATGCTCAAATGCATATAAGGCTGAATCACACAACGCAAACGGTCGTTTTCAAATGGGAACTCTGAGAAGGACATTATTCATAAGAATCGGAACAACATCTGAAGTCGTTCAGATAAAATTGGACACAAATCAGAAACTCGGCGAGCCAGCGGTTGGAGCTGCACTGGAGACCAGCAGTGTATGCTAATGAGGGCGTGAGGGCACGTTAGAGCTCCATTGACTGCGCTAAAACGCTAAAAAAGTCTTAACTCAATGCACGACGCTGCAGTTTGTTCACTCCGCAGTCACTTCACCGACCAGACTTGGCAACTGAACGCTCAAGATATTTGACTTAGAAGAGAATGAAGCAAGATAACATTCTGAGCATCGAGATTTCAACCATGAGCAATGAAAAATAAATTTTGCGGAATAAACTTTCTGGACTCGAAACACACAAGATAATCAGATCACGGTACACTCAAGATATTAGGATGCGATAAGGGGAAAATGTGAAGCAGTAAGTGCAAGCAAGAGTTATGATAAAAAATAAGGGTTACGAGGAGCAAAAGTTTCTTGAAATTGAGCTCGACATGTAAGAAACTTACAAACAGCAATATGACCATTAAACCGTAAAAAAAATTAAGAAATAACGCTCATGCCTTCGATTTCGAGGAACTCAAATATTCAACAACCGTACTGGGGAATATCAATTAAATTATTTACGCTCGTTATTTTTAAAGTGTGGTTTTTAAGACATTAGGATGAGATAGAATTCATTCGACCCAAGCTTTCAAGCATTAAACACTATTCGCCATCAGAGGAATAAAATTTAGAAACGCAGGACCTATCAACATGAAAGCCGTATCCTCTTTACAAATATTGAAAAATTTCAACACAATTATCATCTAAATTACTGGAGACAGCGAAGATACGCTCTTGGAAATAGAATGCATCGGTGAATCGAATTTTAGTGGTAAAATGGTTGGAATGCTTCCAAAATAGTTATGTTTATTACATTGCATAGGTCAGAAGAGCGTCTATACTAGTACGTTGCATTCAAGGGTGTTCAGTTTGTGCGAGAGTCAGAACTCTAACTGAATACTGAACATGGTCATGGAAAGGCCAACGCACAAATACCTTGAAGAAAGACGCACAACACTGGCTAAAGTTTTTGGTACGCACGTTTCGAAATAAAAGTTAACATATCATTTCACTCTACCTTTTTTCACCTTTTTACATGAATTAGTCTTGAGTTATAACGCTTAACATTGGGCCAGTTTTTTGCGTATCACTCTGTAGCATTCTGGAGGGCTGGTTGTGATGAGGTAAGTTTCCGCCTCAGCATTGAACCGACAGAAAAATTGGCCTACTTCCTTCTCTCTTCCTCTGCAAGTAAAAACTCACAAGTAAAGTTTACCATGAAATAATTCATGTCTGAACATAAAGTGCATAGATGGTGAAAACTGCTTAGCCTGTCCCTACAAGGCACGGCTCAGCAGAGCGGCCTCGGCCCCGGTGGGTAGAAGTCCTCCCCACATCAGCTGTGCCCGAGAGTCCGGTCGGCTTCTGGACTATCAGGGAGCACTGCGAGTAGCTAGCGTACGAGCTCATTAGCTTAGATTTGCACTCCAGATCAGTCCGTTAGACTTGCTCCATTTGTTTTTAGTTTGAAACGAGGCGAGCAGCACTCAGGCGTTGCCGACGTCTGTGCGGAGTTAAGGGTCGTTCCCACATAACAAAGTCAAAAGACAGTCGAGTAATTAGTCAAAAGAACACCGGCCTCACAATTCAACGCATAGTGAGTTTATCCATTCGGCAAAATTACGGTCAAACATATAATATGTATTTCGCTCTATGATCGATTCTTTTCACAAGGAAGACCCAAAAGTCGAAAATAATCTTCGATGGACAACACTTTTCAGGCATAGAGGAACCTAATGGGGTCCAAAAAAAAGCAATGAGGGAAATTTTCACAGATTTGAGCGACTGATTCCCAAAGTGCGGACGCGACATGCGCCTCTGCAGCCGCACAGCGCTCGCCGCCGCCTCCGCAGCGGGCGGGGCTCCGTGGCTGACAGACGCACAAAAAATCGCGGCACAGCTCGACGTATGGAAAAACTAGGGAGTGGGAGCCGCGGGAAATTCTACGACGAAAAATGCAACGTAAGTACTGCCTAAGTGATGGAAATCTGAGGAAACAAATGTCGCGATTTCACGGATAATAAATGGAAATTAAATGCGAGAAAGTAACTTGCGAACAGAAAGAGTTGATCGCTTGTTAAACACAAAAAACAAACCGTGACATAAAAAAGCGCGCATTTAAACTCAACGTAATACAAAGCAATCTTTTCTATAGTTGATAAGAGCAATAGGTCAATAAATATAGACGCACGGATGCCAAAAGACGCACTAAGACTGCACCAAAAGAGCGAAACATGGTGCGCTGATCGCTTGCAGCGACAACAAACACAGACCGTAATCGTTCTCTTCCTCTCCAAGTGTGCACAAAGGAAACGAAGTGTGACTTGTTTCAGAGCACAAATAACTGCCAGGGACAGGGATCATAATTCGCTAAAATAAGTTCCGCCACAGAGAACACGACGACGGAAGCGTGTCTGCACCTCCGTCGCGGCATTGTTAGTCACTCAATTTCAGAGTTAAAGATCCCAAAAAGTAATCTTCTCGAATGCGCAAGGCAATTTTTGAGCGCAGCAAGCAGCAGACGATATTCAAGTCGTAAGTGAAGGTCGGAACCGTGCATAGCTAAGCTCTTCCCCCGCACCTCAGGCACCGTCGTCCCGAGGCTGAAATACCTCCGAATATTTCCATTGGAATATTTTGAGGTAGACCAACAAGAAAAGATGTAACTCCAGGAGGCGGCTTTTGCATCTCTGTTAATATTTTCCCAGGCCTACACGAGGCTTTTCTGCGTTTGATACAAGCATCCCGCACTGAGAATTTGATGCTCTGAAAAAAGAGGAAAATAAAATTGGAAATTTCATCTCAGCGAATTAAATATAAGTCGTCAGAATTAAACGTACGTTTTGTTGTGTGGTCTTACATATAAATTGAAGTTTCTAAAGCAATACCAACGCATGTTGCTGCACGAGATATTTTTTTCCGGTTCATTTGCTAGGTAATCATTGTTCTTACGTCTACTCTAAATAGCCTTCCAAGGGACTGTCTTGCATGCGTACAATCCATCAAATGCACAACGCTCAAACGCTTTCGTTGCATGGAATGCGAACTGATTTTTTCCAAATTTTCCACTTCCCTAATACATTCTTACCCATTATGCCATCTCACGAGCAACGGTGAATGTAGAAAAGAAAATGCGCAACATAGTAAATTTTTAAGAAGAATATCCCTCACTTGAAATAATTATGATTACTCGGAATTGGGAAGAAATTCTTTAAACGAATCTTTGGTAGATTTTTTTTTTTACTTTGAGCATATTTTGTTTATCCTAAAAAAATTGTATCTAAATAACAAGACGACAGGAAAAGGTTCGACTTGGCCTGACCATCTGTTTTCCAGAACTCAAGAACTTGTGGAGATAAAAACTACAGTACAGCGAGCTGGAATAAATTAGGATTCCCACGAAGGAATTTGACGAGCAGGTAAGTCTGAGTGCTTCATGGATGTTAGGTGACTGGACATTGGTTGAGGAACCGACCTTGGAGTCAGTGTCAGTAATTTTTGTGGCTTCTTAGAAACCTAGAAGCAAAAACATATTCGTAACTCAAAAAACTATCAAAAACGCGTGTCCTTTTACAACATGGAGTTTATAAGCACCCAAGAAAATTAATGTTCTATTTACTGGAATTGAACGCATTGTTGCTTCATTGAATGTGTAGATGTAATGCGCCCTTATATCTATAAAAATGCGTAAAAATATGTCCCTTCATTATTCGCAGGTGCCTTAAAGCCACAGCTATTGCCTAAAATGATGTCACCAATTCGCTCATACCCAATCTTTGCACTAACTACACATGCACTTCAGTAAAACGGATGCGGGACGTCAAGAGTCTCCGCAACACGCACATAGTCGCTTAGAAAAGCCACAATGAAGATTTGCGGCAGTGGCCAAGCAGCTGCTCGAGCTCGCTAGTAACTGGTTCCTTCTAAATCAATGAGATTAGAGCCAAAAACTCCTCAGTTTGGAGTGTCTTACAAGTCTCCGTACACACGACAGTCGGAGAAACCATTGGCGGCTCGCTGAACATCAACGTTGATTAACGTCATCGATTTGTAGGCAACACCCGCTATTTGATTCGCATACTGACTAACTGGAAGAAAATGTCTTTGAAAAGTTGGGTTAAGCACTCAATCTCCAAAGCTTGATGCAAGTATAATAATTCGGTCATGATTACTACTCTATCGAATAAATGTTTTTATTTTGGAGATACATCATTTGACTTCCATGTTTTGATAAACTCGATTCCACTGTTTAGAACATTGTTATGACACACGCATCATTTTCTTTGTGAGAGAACGCAGCTATTCATATTTTGAATAAAAGCATAAAATTTGATTGTTAAAATCCGACTTCATCACCGTGAATGTCTGAAAATTTCAGCATGAACAACGAATAAACGTGAACATGATCGTTATGAGCTACGATACCAATGTACACATCACGCAGAAAATTGTAATGAAATATAAAAATTTTGATTATTTTATTTCATTCGTATGCAGAGGCTGATGAAGGGTTCGAAGTCAACAAATTAAGGTTAAGGTAATAAAATATTAAGGTCGTTTGTGTGCTTATTTTTTCTTTTTTTCATATTAGGAAGCAAACATTGTCAATGAAAAGGAAGGCATATCTGAGGAAACGAGATGCACTCGAAGACGGTTATAATTGATATCGCACGGTCTCATCTGCAAAATCAAAAGAATGCCTTCACAACAAGCGTACCACAACGTACTTTGACATGTCCGTGAATTGAAATATGATGGTGAAATCTTGCCGAAAAATTCTTGAATTTATACTTGTAAACTTTTGGAAAATAAATCCTAATCGTTCGATCGCCTAAATATTAAACAAGAAACGTATAACTTAATTTCAGAAATGCGAAATGACCAAAAATTGTACAAAAATAGAAAATTCCTTTTTCGTCCCTCAAACCCAGAGCTAATAATTTACCTACGATGTACTTCCTTAGAACCAGTTTCCACGTCGAAAATAAATTTTCTGAGACTGTAGGCTATGAAATATTAATGACTACAAAAATAGGCAAAATGAACTAAAAAAGCCAAATCAGAGTTAACGTCAAATACAAAATGAGGAGAATTCTAACGTGGGTAATAAATGAGCTCTCAAAATACAAAATGAAGATCATGCATTGACCTGAGCGAGTCTAGGGATAAGAATCCATTCAAAATTTGTGAAACAAAATTGAATTTATCAGAGCATAAGTTGGAAGATTTATGCCATTGTAAAAAATAAAAGAGTAAGACACATCAAAATTTAGAGGCTCGTTGAAACTAAAGAAATTTGTTCTTAAGTTCTCACATAAAACTGAAGGCCCGAGCTTGAGCAAAACACTAATGAGAGCACTCGCATCAAAAGGCTGCGGACTCAGAAAGAACAGGATTATACTTCTCATAAGAAACTGACGTGAGCCCATTTAATATAGAATGGAACTCGTTTATACAAGTCAAATCTGGCAGAATATAAAAACTGTCGTGTTCACTGCAAGCTTACCACATTGCTCGTATTAGCATTCACTTATATCAATACAAGTAGTTTTCTAAGTTTAACATCTAAAGAGGTAATTTGAACGATATGGAAAAGATGAAGGAAATATATTGTGCACGTAAATGATGCTCATGACTTCCTAATGTCAAGTACACTAGTACACTGATTGACCAATTCCCGTCCTACGAGACTCAGAAGGCGAGACGAGAGAGGATAAAAACACCATAAAGCACTATGCTGTCGTCTCACATAAATGACGCTCTTCAAAAGAAATAGAAAGATTAAATTACTAATTTATTAATTTATTTAAAATACGTACTTAATGGATGAATGATTTTTTAAGAATGACTTTCAAAATCTTGATCTGTTTTTGAAAACAATGCAGAACGTTAGATGTGATAAGCAGTCCACCTGAGGTCTATTATCTCGTCCTCTTAAGAATGTTTCACTGATTTTGAAAATCAACTCGGAAAAACCTCCTTTAAACGCCCCCATACAGAAACCTTCAACTATTTAGTGTGCAGATAAGATTTTGGGTAATGTTTTACTTATTTCCTTGCATCTATTGACCTACTCTCCTACCGTCATTGGAGAGTACTCATTTCTTATATGAAATGATTCGACACATAAGTAAATAATTCCTTTTCCAGTTGGGAAGAAGCCAACAAAGATTACAACATGAAAGCTATGATTTTTCTTCAGATTCATTCGAGTCATGTGGTTAACTCCTATTCCAGTTTCTTTTTTCTTTCAATTGCTTTCAGATACCGAAAGACAGATAATTGGGCTAAATGTTCCGAGTTATAGAGTAAATTTTAGACACATTTTTATTTTGTTTTGGTCAACCATGTGATTTAATTTATCATGTCTGATAATCGATTGTGGTTTTCTCATTTTAATATCAAGATTGTAATCTTACAAAAGTATTTTGGAAGTTCTGATAGCAACAATACCATAACAAAATTCAGCTTCGTAATTCCGAAACGCTGCTAAGGCAGAACAATTCAGTTTAGCTTATACTCGTCCAGTAAGATTACGCAACATGTTTCAAACTTTGGAAAGAAACATAGCCAAGAATAAGTTGGGGCATTATGGACTGCGGTAATTGCGTTAGACTGTACCAACAACAACCAACCCAAAGGCGAACCATTCCATGCGTCACAACTCAACCGTACCGCCTACAGATGTCCTCAGATCACCACGCTGAGCTTTCATCCTTCTATTCAATCGAAGAGAACAGTGAGGCAGAGCTACAAAGATGAAGTATCTAGGAACTTCTCTTGTGACACGGTAGATCTACAATAAATGTACAGCAGTGTTCACTTGCAAACTAACCGAAATTAAGTCAAGGCTCAACCCCTGCGCATTTGGGGTCCTGTACTTAAGAAACTTTACTGGCCTTATGGGCACATAATGTTCACGTGGAATTTCAAAACGAAATGGAGAAAAATTTATCTTGATCCATTGATTACACTATAGTATGGTAATTCGGTATATATGAGCATACTAGCAACAGCTCAAGAGGCAGCACAGGAATACTGCCTCAGAAATATTGGTAGGCACTGTATCGCTTTAAGCACACCTACGTCATCCTCGAGACACCAATACTTAGAAAAACTAAACCATAAAATAATTCCAATTCTGACGTTAAACATATTTTACTTTCGTAGCCTAAGCCAACAAGACTCTTAGAGGGTAAATGGAGCTCTCGGCGTCTTAGTTCCAAAAAACCTTTACTGTTCCACGTAAATAATTCGGTACACTCAGTATATGTAAATACTCTTGCATGGGCTTTTTCTCTTAATAAAAATGCAGCTAACTTAAAGCAGATATTGTCCTGAAAGTTTCATTTTTGTTATGCACCCAATGTGTAGCTTCAATTGTAAAATTGCATTCAACTAGAGAATAACATGAGCAGCACGGGGTTGGAGAGGCCACAACTAAAGTTGCCAGGCGCGCAGAGTACGCGCAAAACGTTCTCTAGACCAACACTGAGAGACAATTCATGAGCCAGAGCAACGTCGCACCACCCTTCCAAGCTCGCCCCCTTCACCAACATGAGCGACACAGACACAGAGGCGTTTTTCGCAGACAAACTTCTCATTCATGAGCAGACGGAAGAAACATTCTTTGTGGACCTAAATAATGATGCAGCTGACGCAGCTGAAATACAGAAAAGAAGAGTGATATTCTCAGGGTTTAAAATACGATAGCATCACTCATTCAGCAATATACGTCCTTGAACTCTAGAGGCACAGCTAAAAAGTATTCAATGTTCATGATAACATAAGAGTGAGAAGCAGGTAGTGCAATAGAAGCAGATGATAATAGAATGAATAGAAAAGCTTTCCCAAGCATAATCTATGACTGTGATACGTTGAACAATCACATGCAATGAATACGAAAACGAAGTTATCATGAATGACAGATTGAGAGTGGGCTACACCATTGTGCCTGCTGAGTCCATACCTCTTGTAAATGATATGTAATGTTATACCACTGACTTTCCCTGCCACGGCATTTTCCTCTGATCAACACAATCAAATCACAAGTGGCACAAACACAACCAAATGGCATCAGCTATCAACCTAAGGCCTAATGTATAGTGCCTACAACGATGTTCATGGCAGCCATTAAGTTATTGTCATAATATTGTTGATTAATTGATGCTCCCTCACCAAGCCTTCTCAATTATGAACATTTCTTAACGTATGACTTCGGTCAAAAAATCAACATCGACCAATTCATTCACAGCAGCTTAATGATCAGCAACGGCTTGAATATTAGCAACACTGCTATCAGTGGCTGCGCCCCCATCAGTGGCAGCGCCCCCATCAGTGGCAGCGCCCCCATCAGTGGCAGCGCCACAATCATTGGTATCGCCCCAATTCCTGATACAGACCCAATTACTGATAGAGCCCCAATTACTGATATATTCAATTACTGATTTAGCCCCAATTACTGATACAGCCCGAATTACCGATATAACACCACTACTGATGTAGACTCAATTACTGATATATCCCCAATTATTGATACAGCATCATTACAGTCACTATTCGAACTATAGATATCGTTCCAATTATAGTAATTTCTTCACTTAATGTTGTCGCCCAGAACATTAGTGTCGCCCAAATACTGACATCATGCCTACGACAGCATTACTCCAGTAACATTAGCAAGTCACAAAATATTGACATCACCCCAATCATTTGTATGGGCCTGACCAAGAGCATTGCTCTCATTGGGCTGAAATATTGGTATTGGCCAAGTCTCGGCGTCCCTCGCTCCAGATCGCGTCCAAATCAGTGAAAAACACGGCGCATCATTGAGTAACGACTCCATCTTGCCTTAATTAATACAGTTAAGTACAGCAGTTAAGAGTTTAGGTCTTCAGTGACATGAGCGAGACAACACCTACTGCTGACAGGACCTCCTAGATATTCTAAGGGGCACTCCATATATGACGTAATAAAGAATGAAATGTCTTATTTTGAACAGAATATTTGTTTTACTTTATCTCAAACAAGGGATAAAACAGTTTAACTAAATATGCACCAAATTTGTCAACACATTTATGAAATTTTATGAGCAGCATATCTATGCCCCCTACAAAGAACACTGGAAAGCACGAGGTAATAAAATCACAAAAGGCAGTTTTTGTTTCTTCCTCAGACATAAAGTTATTTCCTTGCAGCAAGTGGTCAAATACCTGGCAAACGTGACGCGTCAGTGACACGATTTTTCACGAGACTTAAGAACACGATGCAAAATTAGTTCCTCGTCGCGCTTGTCGGCCAAGAACGGCAAGTTTCAAGACGACACGTTATCTCATACTCGATCAATTCGTGCGGTGCGCGTCCAGTTTTTTACCTTTCCAGTTTGTTTCAGATGGTCCAACACAGCAGCAATTCAAACATCAAATCTTGCTGCTAACGTGCTCGTCGTTTGCGATGTACCCGCGTCCGCTACCGCGTTGAGCTCATCATTATCGCCTTTGGTCGCACGACAGCGTTGGTTGATTTTCCAGATTCAAGTCACCAGACCGAAACTTTCCACACGATCGACGTACAGTGCATTCATTGCATTCAGTGCATTCACACGATCGACTTACAGTGCATTCATGGCATTCAGTGCATTCACACGATCGACGTACAGTGAATTCATTGCATTCATACGATCGACGTACAATGCATTCATTGCATTCAGTATTCACCCGATCGACGTACAGTGCACTCATTGCATCATTACATTCAGTGCATTCACACGATCGCCGTACAGTCCATTCATTCGCCGCATCCTCACCAAACCTCACTGACGTTTCCAGCTGTCTGAGATGCATTTGTCATACGACGGAACTCATGTTTATAAACAATACAAGTTTTTATTTATCCGAGGGGTCCAAATTTAAACTTACAAAAACTAAATCACAATATGTCACCATGAAGTGCACCAGTAAGGGTCATAAACAGACTGCCCATTCACACAAAATCAATAATTGACAAGAAAAACATGAGAGCTATAATCCGTCATATGTTGTAGATCAAGGAATTAGTCATTTCATTTTTAACGATTTGATAGTTTCAGGAGTCAATTTATTATGTTCTGATTTAGTCAAGAATTTCTTGACCACCATCATAACATGAAAAACAGATAAGGTGACAGATAGGTCTTTTACATGGATTGAAGCTGTGCGCCGAATTAAGAATTTAGAATGTACAGAACTGGTTTACTCATATTTGAACATACACAGCACACAGATATAACAGCGCAAAATTTCGCGATAGAGAATAATGGAACAAAATCAAAAAATATCAGAAACATACACTAATTTGACAATATTTCAAGGCCACGTTTGCGGTTCCCATCACTATTTCAGAGCTGGATGCTCACGAAACCGTATAAAACCGATGAAGGAAATCATTCAACATCCATAAATTCAAGCTTTGAGGCTTTGATTTTCTCTGTACATGCAGCCTTTATAAGCTTAAGAAAATGACGGAATTAAGTCAATAAATTGGCTATAACGTCATAAGCTGAAATTTAACTCATACTACCTCATCGCTCAAGTCTAGGGTATGAGCTTCAGTGAACGATCACGGATTTTTTATTGTATTGCAAACTGGATTGTGTATGCGGCCGACTTCGTGATGAGTCCAACTTTACGACTCAGTTGAAATAAATTATTTTATCTCGAGTTTTTTATAAAGTGGATTCCGTGGACGGCCAACGCCACTGAAGGAGAGTCAAACCAGGCTGTGGGAGTGATGGCACGGAGAAAATTGAGGAGGGAAACGATGCAATAAAATGTTAGGGCAAGAATTGAGGAACTCACAGTGAGGAACAGCATTAAGTGAGATATGGGGGGACGTATTGGAACGGAAGAGAAGAAGGTAAAGAAGTGGACTGAATTCAGTGAGGGGATATGTCCTGGAAAATTAAACAATAGAGGGAGACATGAAGGATTACCTAAAATGAGGGAGAAGGACACAGATAAAAGAGAATTAAACGGTGGTGTGTAAATCAATAGAATAAGCTATGGAAATATGAGGAGGAAAACCATAGAAAGAGAGACGAAAGGTAAAAAATAGATCATGTAAAAATAGAAATAGAGTGAGAGGAAAGCCCAAGGAGCGGAGGAGTGGGGAGGTGGAGGGGAGGGGCACACCCCGCACAACACGAGGGGCCGCCGACTTGGCACGCGGCCACGAATGCGGCGCGTCACGCGCACCACGTCACAGCACTGCACGTACACTGCGCCCTGAGGTGCTGTGCAGCCTGGCGTGTGTGTGCTGTGCAGCCTGGCGTGTGTGTGCTGTGCAGCCTGGCGTGTGTGTGTGC
>VOMN01089241.1:0-14910 GCA_014899125.1 Orchestia grillus | reverse complement strand
GCTCCCCTTTGGGTACTGTCGCCTTCGAGTATGCGCGTGACTGACCGAGTGAGCGACGACTGAATCCGTTTTAGTGTCGCCGGAAACCCTTTTATTACTGTACCATCATGCTTCTCGATCCTTATCGAACCTTCTAGAACGAACCTTGCCGTTCTGATGCTCCTCATGGTGTTATTTGGAAAGGGGGGTCGGGGGGTTAGCGGTCACCGCTCAGATTTTCAGGAGATGGCTGTCCCACCCTTGATGGCAAGCGTTTCAATACCAAATTATAACTGGTCGGTGGTATCTTTACGGATCTGGTCCTTGTGGTTCATTTCGGTCCCTTGGGCTGAGTTTCATGGTCCCTCGTGGCTGCGTACTTAGGCCCATCGTTAGCGTGTCTAATCTGACTTTCCACTCGAGTCCCACTGCGCTTCTCAGTAGTATGAGTCGCAGTCTGCTGATGATGGCTACTCTAAATTATACACTGCTATTCAATAATTAAAATGTGCAACATCTCGTGGCAGGACGAGCTGCTGCTAGTGTGCGTTTGGAAGTTGATAATTTTATGTACCCAATGCAATAGAATTATGCACTCGTGTGTGCGTTTCTTCAAGAGTAAATATTCGCATTTAGAATTTTGCTTCATTCATATCCAGTGTTAGTTTTTCGCGAGGCATCTATTTTTTCCCCGAATGAGCGCAGATATCAACGCCAAGGCGGCCACTTTTTACAGCCTTACCGCAGTAATTGCCACGTGATTCTTTGATGTGAAGCGTTCTTTCAACTGTCAATTGATTCAAACATTGGTTTTCAATCCTAAGTTGAATTCGAATGAATCAACACGATTTATCTTAAATTTAGAAATTTCTTATCGTAAATGAACAGGTAACAGCTCCTCTGTTTTGAAGGACGTGCTGAACTATATTCCGTTAGCTACCCATCACAAATTATATATTTTATATGCTCAGTCAATTTCAGTAAGTCTCAACGCAATTATCCTTACCGGGAAAGAAAAACTCCTCAATGTAGTCCACAAATTAAATCATTGGCCGGCCGCGAGTTACCTGATGTAGTAGCACGGTTACGTACAGTGCGTTATGGAATTATAAAAATTAGACCATGCTGTCGTCATTCAATCTCACCTAATAGTAAAGTACACACAAAAATTTCATCTGGATGTTAAGTTGAATAGGAGTAAGTGCGGGAATTTATGTGCCTAAGTGTACCCATTTTGGGGCAAGGGGAAATGTACTCAGGATCCATAATTTTACTCATTTTTCTTAATGTAGGGTCTAATATAAATAACTTTGAAGCTCCAGCAGATTTTTTTTTATTATACGCGATATTCATTATATCCCTTCATTATATTTAAATCATGAAACCAACAAGAACATGTGGCACATGTTCATCGCCAAAGCACACTTTCCTTCCTGAGAACGCATGACTCGTCCAGCAGAAGCAAGCGCTCTTGGAGTAGCGCAAGTGTATGATAATCATTTTCTAGGTAGCTAAACGCTAAGGAAGCTCCATAAAAAATTGATCGAAAATATCCTACTCTTCGGAATCGCAAATGCATTGCTTTCCTGCGTGACACAGCACATTACTCGTTCCTCAAGAGAAAAAGGTGTTGACTTTCGGTTTAGAAATGATACGTCGCTCCTCTGCTTATTTTCGCAACATGCCTATAACGAATTACCATTTCTCTTACATTTTGACAATGCTTCAAGCCCCAAAGTAATTCAAGGTAGAGAATGCTTCAGTTTGAGTTCCTGAATATTTTGCTCCTAACACTGGACATTTCTATCATAGCGTCTTTTAAATTTATATGCACTCGTAATTTAAACTCGTCAGTCTTTTCCTAAATATCCGATGTAAAAGTGTACAGCATATTCACGCATAAAATTTTGTTTCTATTCTTTGTTCATCTCTCCTATTCCCATACTTTAAAAATTGCGTGAACTTTTACTCCTGAAATGTTGTCCTACCACATCAATCTTACCTTTCTGAATTTTACATCATTCGTCCTTTTTGCAGAGCATAATGCTGTCCCTGAAAAATGAGAACCTCAAATCTAGCGTAGTATTGAACTGTGAATCAAGTTCTGAATTGATTTCTAGATCGAATTTCATTAAAAAAATTTAATCAATTATTGATCACATTCTAAACCGAGTTTGAGACCAATAAGTAGAGTGAGCTATACTAAGTTTCAAGCAGGGCCTAAGCCAAGTCATACACCAATTTCTATGTCAAGTTCAGGGTCAAATTACGCGTGAACTAAAAGCCAACCGCATTTCCTCGAGTGATGCCAGGTTTTAGACCAGCTTAAAACAATATCTGAACACCATACTGATGAGGAGTATTTAGAAACTTATACATGAGGAACCGTTATGATACCTTTGGATAATGATATTGTTATGATACCAATGTTACTGGAGAAAACTTTAGCAGTAGGAATTGAGTAGAACCTCCATAGCCAATTCCAATTTCGACCTATACATATATAATTTTAACTATATGTTCAGATGAGTTTCTAAATATTTCAAAATTTAGAGTTAGTCAACATGTATGAAATTTTTTCTAAATTGTTCTTTTCGAATAACTGACAAAATTTCAAATTCTCTCCGGAAGCCCATGTCCATTAATACTTTTCGTCTTTATGTACTGATTTTATAATGAAGTATAACATTTTGCCCAACACGAAATGATATTCACTTTAAAAAATTATTTTGATGGAACGAAAATGGTGAATGATCAGCGAATGGATGTACTTACTTCACGCGATTCTAAAAACACAATTAACCTGACAAATTCGATAAAGTAAGAAAGCAAAGACATTTTATGAAATTAAGGACTTTGAATTATCCAACTACGGAAATAACCTCAACTAACAAAGTTTTAAAAATGATTAAAATGTTTGATATATTTTTGTAATGTTTCCAAAATCATCATTAAGAATTTTCAAACACAATAGAAAACTCTGAATCATAGAATAACTTAACTAGACACCTAATATCTGACTCTTAATTTGACAAACATAAGTATTATTTTGAAATATATTGAAAAGAATAAGGAATATTTATTGGCGTAAGGAAACCTTAAAACACTTCTAAAATAGTTTTGGATGCAGATTCAAAAGTCGTATAACACCAGTAAACGATTATTGCTTTGTATTTCCATTCTCTGAAATTTTAGTTTCAGATTTTTGTGTTTTCATGATAAATATTGCAACGGAAGTAAAGTCGATTGTTAAGAAAGAAAAGCTTGAAACATGAAAGTTCAGTAAAATTTTAAAATATAATTCTATGTACAGAGGTCAAGTTTATAGTGAAATAGGGAAATAGAATACTGTGTTAACTCTGTAAAATTTATCGACGAATCGAAAAACGTTATAGGCAGCGAAAACTTAGCAAAGAAGTCATCAAAAGGACTGAAGAATCTAAATATTAATACGCTTGTAACTATTTGTGTCACACTTTGCAGTACATGCAGAACATCGCAGTATATGAATAACTGTATCTATGATACGCGCACCAGCTACAGCACTGGCGTGCATAAAAGAAAGCATTCTAACTGAAATTTCTCTAAAAAACAGTTGAACCGTTTTGCCCTCCCACAGCAATGGAAGAGAGAAGAAGATTGCAAAGAGAAGCAGCAAGAGAGCGACAGAGACGTTTAAGGATTTAAATAAGAGAAAAATCCGGGTCCGTATTCTCAACTAATGGCAAGACGGTCAGATAAGGCAGTCGGTATCAGTGATACTGAAAATAACCATGTCAAGAGTTACCGGTAATTCAAGGGCATCTTAAGAATTGAACATGTTTTGTCCCGCCATTTTTGGCGGGGTTTGTCTGCTAGTATACAATTAATTCGATAATTGACAAATCATTCCACTTTATTAAACAGATAGTTCAATACAATTCCATCAAAGGATCTTACAACATTGTATTAGCTGAAAAGTTCAGATGTGTAAAGTATTAAGATACCAATTTATAAAAGTACGGATGAGTGTTTTAAACGGTGCTTTGGAAGAAGTCATTGCAGTGATGAAAAACATGGTGAAAGAATTACGAAGAGATTGCGAGCAGACAAATAAAAGTTAGAGTTTACTGAAACTATAAGTTTCGGGGAAATATGACCACATTTGGAAATCCAAATTTAATTATTCTTTGTGGCCAGTCTTTTTCACCCAATTTAACCAATACTTTCCATACCGTCGTCATACTGAAAACTGAGTATGGGAGACATCTGTAAAAGACACAGATCTTTTTAAAAACAGTACCACCGTCCTCTTCCAGATTCTAAATTTTCATAAACGTTTGTAAAACGATACTTGTAATTATTTATGTTTAATGACAATAATATGTAAAAAAATTATCTTAATTGTGTTCATCAGTACAGTTTCGTTAAAAAATTCATAAGGGAAAACAAATTTTGAAATATTTGCGTACACTTTTTAGGAATAATCCCATAATTAGACCCGAGTACCACTTTTCGAACCACGCTCAGCACCACACGAGACACCGCTTGAAATCTCAGAAAAACCCCCACATGTAGGGAAATATTTTGTCAGATCTTAATTTTCATCTATTGAGCGTAAAAACTTCAAATTTGTCTTAAATGAAAGCTCGTCCAATTTTCTATGTGTAAAATATAAATCGTGCTTTTTATTGCAACAGAGAAAAACCAGGCCTTCAAAGACGCCCTGTTATCGATCCCGTTTTCAGTCGAATTAACCGTACGGCTTTCATCAATCTCTCCCAATGTAAGGGACCTTATTTTTAACTACAGTACCTAAAAACTTGAAATTACTTTCAAATTAACGCTAATTAAGTTTTCTATTTACCACAAATACCTAAAAAATTTAGTTTGTACTACAAGCACTCACAAGAGGCATTCTTTTCGACCACGTTTTGAGTCGAATTTTATCAGTTTTTCCACTGGTATCAGGTCTTATTTTTTACCTATGTATAGCCCCTACAAAGTTCAAAGTACTCTCAAATTAGAGCTTATTATATTTTTCATTTAGAACAAGTAATCAATATATTCATTTTCTTGTCTCGAGAACGGACAAGAGACTTCCTTCACGACCACGTTCTAGCAGAATTTTCCTCAATTTCTCTTATAGTTACAGACCTTATTTTTAGATTATAATACCAACGAACCTCACATTCCTTTCAAATTAAACTAATCAAATCGGTACTAAGCAAAAATAATAATAAATCTGGTTTTTCTTTTCTACGAGGCCAGATGGAAGGCTTTTTTATCGAATGCGTTTGGATTCAAATTTTATCAGTTTCTCCCATTGTATCGAACTGTTCAGGGTTCCATAGCGCACTGGTAAGAGTGAAGCCGCGCAGCGGCTTCACTCCTAGGGTTCGACTCACAGCTCAGGCACTGATTTTCACGAAAACATGGAATACTTTCCTTGGAAAAAGAAGCTTAAATTTCACATTCCTCACATCCCTCAAGCGTCAGTAGTTGTAAGGCGTAGAAAACTCAACGTGGAAACGTGATGAATTAATAAAGGTACTTTTACTATTCCCCTATAGCACCCACACACTTCAAATTATTTTCGTATTCGAACTTATTAAATTTTCTGTTCAGTACAAGTAATATGAACCTTCATTTGCTCTCATAAGCAAAAATAAAAAAGAAGTATTTCATGTATTGGATGCACTTTGCCTATTCCCAAAAAATCTTTCTGTCAGCTAGGACTCGGTGACCGGCGTCATTAGAACCCCTGGCCTGTGAATCGTTGCGATATGAATTGCTATGCATGGAATATCTGCCGCTAAGGAATTATTATTTTTTATTGTTTTCTTAAATTGAGAAGTTAATTAGCTTCAATCACAGAGTTACTTAAAATTGATATGTGTTGTAGGAGAAAATAGAAGATATAACAATGGGAGAGACTTATGAAAAAACTTCTCAAAACGGGGTTGCATAAATGGCCCATCGTCTTTGCTTGTGAAAAAAAAATAAGTATTTATTACCTGAACTAAATATGGAATTTAATTGGCTTCAATTTGAGGGTAATTGAAAGTTTGTAGGTGCGATACATAAAAAACGGTACAAATGGGAGAGGCTGATAAAAATTCGACTCAAAATGTGGTCGAAAACAAGGACTCTCGTCTGCGTTTGTAGTAGAAAACTGAATTATTTTATTATGTATGCAAAATTTAGAATTAATTAGGCTTTAATTTGAGAGCAATTTGAAGTCACTAGGCCCAGGTGCTATAAGTAAAAAATATGATCTGTAACAGTGGAACGGACTGATAAAAATTCGATCACAAGCCGGGTAGCACGCGACCCCGGGTCTTTTTCAGAGCCCGGTTTTTCTTCTTTTCAAATCGAACAGAACAACAATTTAAGTCTTATATATAGAAAATGAGATTCCATTGAAGATTAATTTGAAGTTTTAACGTTCATTAGGCAACAAATAAAGTGTAAATACGGATATGGTAATGAATTTCCCAAGTCTGAGGTATTCCAAAGCGTTGTCAAGGTCGGTATTGAGCGTGTTATCGAGAAACGGCCGCTCTGTTCATCAATTAGCTGAAACAAATTAGGTGGATTAACACGTTGACTCCGATTCTCCATACAGGTAAAATTACAGGCCGACAAATATTTCTACTGTGAATTTTAAAATGACGGATTTTGGTTTTACAAATTTGGTTACTCTATTAATTTTCTTCTTAGTCAGAACTAGCTTATTCGATTGATGAACGTAAATTCGAAGAAAGCTCGAAAATTTGTATTTATACATGATAGTGCTTTGGTTACATTAGGTTAGGTATATGATTGCGTGTACCATATATGACCCACTTCGGAGTCAACGTGTTAAAATACATGAGTAAAGTTACAAACCTGATCCAAGTTTCAACGACTAAGTGAACATTAACGAAGGAAATAAAAAAATGAAGTTCCACTTCATCATAACTAATTTACTTGCCAATTCTTCTCATATCTATTGAAATAATCTTGAGCCATTAAAAAATAGAAATGCCGGCTCTGTCTACGTTTTTCGTTTCACTTAATGCAAAATGGAGCTGTGAAATGGGTACATACGTTTTTGGGTACACTGATTCTGTTCGAAAATCGACTTGGTAGAAATTTTCCTTCCATACGCCCATTTTTCATGACTCATTTCCTTTAATAACATATGATTTAACGGTACCAATGATTCACTGCTGTATACAGTTGAAACTGTGGCAATATCCGTATTTAATCTGCAAGACTTAGCAGATGTTAAATTATAGCAATCTTAATGTAGTATTACTCTACTTTAAATATTAATGTCTTAATCTATATATTCAGGAAGTATAAAGGAACTGCAAAGATGCAAATTCAGCAACAGTTTCTTTCGTGTATGATACATGTGAAAAAACGTACTGAAAGAATATTCAGCAATTTTTAGCAGCATATACTCGTTATGATAATATGTAAAATTTCGTTGAAAATATTTTTGGCAAAGGTAATTCAAAGTATACTTTAGCGAACCCTTTTCGGAAGAGCATGTTAAACTCATACTTAACCATATGAAGTTTCTAATTTACAATGACTTTGTGCGAAGCCTAGGAATGGATAACCGCTTACAGTAAGTGCGAATTAGAATTCCACACCTTGAATTTACACGTGTACTGTAATATGCTCTATGGAATAGTGAAAAGCGGTGTAATTTTATTATTATTAAAGTCTTCAAACCAGAAAAAAGTTTCTAAACATTACAATATTAATCAAAATCGTAATTTTCAATGGTAATGAAACATTTTTTTAAAGAAAAATTTGTAACTATGTTACATTATGGAAACACAGTCCACAAACAGCACAATTCTATGGTTCAAAAAGGAAAATAAAGTCTCCAATTTTTGACCGGACTGAATCCCTTTATTAATTTAAATGAAATGAAAGTCTTTCTAAGTAAAATAAACTATTTAATGCCATTCAACTAAATGATAAAACCGTGACCATGATTTTATATATGAGCTTCGAAAACCTAATTCGAACAAGTAATGAAAAAATTCCCCTAAGCCTTAGTTACAATTACAAAAAAAAGAATAACTTTCAAACATGCTGGTTATTTAAATCATTTCTCTATTCATATCATTGAGCAATTGACTGTATTTACGCAAAAAACTAAAAGAAATAAAATTGTACATTGATTCTACTTCAGCTCTAAACCAAGGCAACTTATATCACTTGGAATGCCAGGTTTTACTTGAATTCAGGAAATTGACGTTCTTGAGCAGTGATGTTTTGTTCAGGAGTCGTCATTAGAAGTGTGCTTTGCGAAGAATATTTCTTATTTATCTTATTGCAGTCAATACCTTCTCCTCCAGGCGCTATTGAAAGTCATGATTTATCACCCATTCATCTGGTTATCCACTCTGACTATCTTCCGAGCCAATAGAAGTGACATTTTTGGGGAAGATCAGTGTTTGGAAATTTGCTTGATATCAAATTCTTCACATTTTCTTATCTATTGAATCATAGACTTTCATGAATTCAATTGTTCAGGAACTGTTTTGCAGATTATTATTGCTTCATACTGGGCAATTATGTTATTTTTAATATCAGCAGACATTTTTACTTTTTGCCACGATGTCAGATTGCATTTCGACCATCTAATCTGGTGGACTCCAGAAGATGACTGCAAAAAAAAAAAATTCAGAATATTCTATAGTAGAATAAGTCCGAGTCTTGAGAGTATTACACAATATTCTGGAGAATGTCTAGAAGTACATTTCATCTCATAGTTATGAACTGAAGCTGCAAGTTCAACAATTCAGCACAAATGTACTTAAATGGGCAATGGATCAGTTGGATACACTGTGATTCCCTGTTGTTCCAATAATGTTCATATATTTAGCATTGTTTCGTATACAAGTTTGAAAGTAGATTTTCTTTCGTTTTTACGTGTTGTGGAAATTATGATCAAGTTTCGGTACCCTGCTATAAATGTTTTTTGAAGTATCGTAATAAATGAAGTGCTAACTTTGAAGTTTGAAGACTTCCTGCGGGCACTGAAGCTAGGGAAAAAAATTCTGTTGAAAAAATATTCAATTTAACTTCAGCGAAAAGGTATTCCATATGAATGATGTTTACCCAATTCGTCAAATTAGTTAATGTGAGTTTGAAAAGTTATGGGAGAAACGATTCATTTAGAAGAAAAATATAATTATTCAAAAAATAGGAGTTAAATTCTTTTGGAAATCACTACATTGGGAAAAAATTTGTACGTATTGAATAAAAATTTTATCGAACACTTTACTCGATATCTTTTCCCACTTTTGTAACCACATTTCCAACGTTTTTGATAAGAATTTCTTAAGCTATAATTGCCAGATGCTTGCTATGAACTGTTACATGTTTGTATACTCTTAGGGATTTTGACGGATTAAGGTTGCAAACAACATCTTACAATATGTTCCCACCAATAAGATCATTCCGGAACGGAACACTTCCGTTATTTTCTTCGCAAAGAATGTAATGTTCCTTATGAACGGAGCCGTCCGGCTGCGACGTCTGAATCATGTAGGCTCCAATCGGGCGTTGCGAGGCCGAACAACTCTCGCTTCCACCCACGTGCAAGCCAGGAGACGGGGAAGCAGAAGACAATGTTGCGTCTTTTGAATGAAAAAATCAAACCAAAGTTGACAAATAAATAGGATGGCGTGAGTGAATCAAGGTCTCGAAAAGTATTCGCACTTCGCAAAATTTATAACTTTCGCTTTTAATTTGATCATAGAACTGGGAGACCATGAAAATTGGCTAAATATGCTGATGACAAATTTAAAAATATATATATCCCAAAGAAGCGCTTGTAGAAAACTTCGATGCCTCCAAAATACAGTTCACGAGCACTTTGTTCTTCTGTGTACAAAAAAAACAGGAAAACATTTCTTGATAACGTAATATATAGCCACAACTAAATTCCGATGAAAATCGTCGAAAACATATGTATCTATTGACTTACTTCCGACAATTTCAACTACTGTAAATGAAGACAGAATTGGTTGCAATCTAATCAAATATTTTACCATAGAACTTTCGTTGCGTTCTTTGAACTGTGAGTAGGTCCAATATCCTGTTGAAACATCAAAAACCTTCTTTACATAATTGGTTGATCAACAAGTCAGGGATAAGAGGTGTCCTCCGAAAGCATACAACATGAGCATGAAGAGTGTTTTCATCGTTCTGGTAGTTCTTAAGGGCCAATTAACTAATATCTGAGGATGCATGCTCAAAACATGACTCCTTCCATCCCCGCACCTTGTTGTCGATAAATACAAGTTCTTACAGAACGACCATTTAACAACGATCCAGATGGCCACTGTTCTAGTTTGTCGAGCGTTGCGAGGGACTAAGTAAAAAAACCTTTGTTAAAATTGACCTTCACATAATTTTGTACCCATTCACCCCTCTTCGCCCTGTTTCCTTCGCTCAATGGGGACTTTTTATTGGTACTCCTCACATCAGCAAAGGTGTTGAAGATCCTACACTTTATAGTTTTACCAACCTTTGACATCCCAGCCGCTTCAAACATATTCTCGCAGAAAGAACCAGGAGTTTAAAAAATTCCAACTTAAATTTATAAGTATGCTTTGAAGATAATTTTCGTCAATGAACTCTTCCGGCTGTCTTTCTGCATTTTTTTTGTCCAGAAAACAAAAATGACTTGTAAGTACAGTAATCGTAACGTAACTTTTTGGAAATTTCTAGTGTTGACATACCAGCTTCAAACATGGAAGCAAGAATATGTTTCAATGCAAGATCTTCTTCAGTAAGACCAGATTTCTTGATGGTTATTAGTATTCATAGTGATTTTCCGTAATCCAGCGGAACAATTAAACTGCTAAAATTTAACAAACTTCAAAGAACATGACGATTAAGAGTACATTTATTTCACTGAATACAAAATATCGTTCCTTGAAAACTCTTTACAAGTTTTCGAAAAATATGTAGTCCTTAGACATTGCACTACAATAATCTTACCTAATACGTATTTTATCCCTGAGATATGATGCAGGGCAAACAGCACTGCAACATTGCTCATAAACAATCATTCGAGCACATAGGCAGCCATTGTAAGCTTGTAAGATCATCTCAACTCGAGATGCGACTACTCTAACAATAGATGCTATAGAAATTAATTGCCTCACCTGTTGAAGTAGTTATAGCGGCCGATGTAACACCACCTGAGAAGAAAATAACCTTGTATCATCCGACAGTGTGGTGACGATGCTGATGGAAATTTTTCAGCAAAAAATAAAAAATAATCAAACATGTATTGATGATATTTTTTCCAAAGTCGTTGTTTCAAGTATTCTTCTTCTTAATACCAAACTTAATGTCATTGATATGGATTGAACACACTTCATCAATCGCTTCAACGAGCGAGGCAATTTTATTTATAAACCTCAAACAAGGAAAACCTCTATCGCAATGAACCCCATACTACGAACGTCGCACAAGTTGGTGCGATCATCTCAGGAAATCCTTATCCAATGCGATTGGCCACTCAGTTCCCTGGATCCTAAGCCCCCGGTTTTTTCTGTGTAATCTTCTTTAAATCTGAGATCTGAGAGAATGCGATGGTTCCTTGAACGTCTTCAAGAAGAAGCTGGATAACTTCCTGTAAGCTGTCCCTGATAGGCCGCCCTTGCCTCACTATCATCAGACAGCTGAGGAAAACGGTCTCCTTCAACAGCTCGCGGACATGCGAAGGGACACCGCGCACATAAGCCGGCATCACCCCAGTGTGGCCAGGGCATAAAGGCCCAAACATTTTCAAGATATACAGTCCAAACCAGAGTTTGGTCAAGTTCACAACAGTGTTAAAACTTAGTCTCACTACTCCGCGCTCAGGAAGCAGTTCTAGAAGAAACGATTCGTTCTCTAGCTTAGGTTTCAGGGCGCCGATTTGATGCTGGATAAAAGAATGGTGGTCATTTGAATAAATTTTAACATTTTATATTATGTGTTCTGTTCATTCAGTGCATTCTGCTTTATTATGCATAGTAATTTTTAAGCCATATATTGTTGTACATATCTGACTTCTACAAAAAAATGGCTACTTTTAGAACTGTTCATGCAATTTCAGAATGGTTATTATGTTTTTAAAGTTCATGTGGAACAAGATTCACTTTTTCCAATTATCTATTCCTGCATGTCCTTACTTAACGTTCACTTCGATTATGCAAACAAACTGAAAATTAGAAATATTATTTTTATTATGAATTCCATCGATTGAATTGCATATTTCTGTACACAACTTTTGAGTACAACAATTTATAATCAAGTGGCGAAACGCGTAAAACTTTTAAATCAGTTTATGAGGAATTTTAGCTCCCTTCATTTTCTCAATACTCTAATGGGACATCAGTCAACTGCTGATGTCAATTGTGCTATCTTGGATGATTCATTTGATTGACAATTATTTTGAGCTGCTTCGCTTCCCATAGGATTGCAAACCTTGAGTATTGCTTATGAAAATCATAAATCCTCCTCTGGATAAGGGACCATAAATTTTCTATGGGATTCAAACAGCCACTGTTTGGAGGCCGTATCGTTAAATTGCATCAATGAAATACATAGTCCAACGGCCATTTGGTTGTGCTCTTTCCTCCAGGTGGCGGTGCACTATTCTGTAGAAATATCAAAGACCTTCAATTCATAATTGGTTAATCTACTAGTCAGGAAAGGAACGTGGCTTCTTAAAACTTACTATATCAATTGGAAATCTGTTTTAATACGCTTCATAATTTGTAACGACTAATTAACTCATCTCCTGAGATACATGCCATTGAACACGACCCCCTTACACACTTTGTTGTGGACAGATTCACATTCCGACCCATCGAACATTAAATAACCAGTCAGATGACCATCCATCAGATCCATCAAACGTTGCATCGTACTAATGAGCGAAAATCACATTACTGAAACTAATCTTCATATAATTCTGTGCCCATTCAACCTATCTGGCTGCATTTCCTTCAATCAATAGGGATCGTTTGTTGGGACTCCTCACTTTGGCAAAGGTATTGTGGCTCTTACACGCACCTGATAATTTTACCAACTTTGGCGCCCATGCCGCTTCTAACATTTTGTATTCTTACTAGAAGTATGAAGAGTTTCAGAATTTTCAAGCTTTAATTTAAAATATCCCTTGTAGAAACTCGTAAATGCGTTCCTTTTAATATCTTTCTGCATATTTTGCAGATATTTAGATGTCTTCCTGACTGATGATTTGCCAGTGCTGTGATCATTGCGAAACTTTTTTGGATATTTCTAGTGTTGACTTACAAGTTCCAAGTGTAGAAATAATTCTAGCACGATCTTCTTCAGTAGAACCAGATTTCTTGCCGATTTTTAGTAATGGCAGTGATTTTGCGTAATACCACGGAACAGTTAATATACTAAAATTTTATGAAATTTAATGATCATGACAATTAAAAGCACAATTATTTCACTGAACATACAATATCGCTCTTTAAAAATTTTTTGCTGCTCTCAAAACATATGTAACCTAATAGAACAGTTTGATGTTGCAGTATACAAATCTTACTTATTGAAAAATTCTACCACTGAGAAAGGATATAGTGCAAAAGGATATTGTTTTTTACAGGTAATTTTAAGTTCAACTTCTCCATTTAATCTAATCAAGTGGCCTAAGACTTGAGTAGCTTCTCCAGTTTTCACCATTTATGTAGGTAATATGTCTGATCATGACGAAATTTTCTCCAATATTGACCAAGATGAAAATCATTTTAACTCACTATTTCCAAACCTTAACGCAATTGGAAGTAGTGTCTATGTTGACGTACAAAAACTTAACGAATCAGCATAAATCGAATACCAACAACTTCTCTATCATGTGTTGGAACTGCAGATCACTGTATGGAAGGATAGATGAACTAATGTGTACTATATGAGAGCATAATTGTAATTTCGAAATAATAACCTTTACGGAAAGCTGGCTGGAGGACGTACCGAAGAATATGATTCATATACATAATAATGACGGCTATCATTCACTACGTAAAAATGGCAAACGTCCCAGGCAGCAAGCTTTTATTGGGACGATATTGAGACAACCTTGTACATAGTAATGGGACCTTGGGACTAGAACATTGTCCCAACATTGGGACAATAGTTGAAAACAACGTTGGGTTTTCCTCATTATCTCAATACTGTCCCACTGACGAAGCACGATAATATGTTTTTTTGCGGCAAAATAAAACTATGCAATAAAAAACGTCTCATAAATGTGAAAAACCTTTCTACGTTTCGTTTTCACATCAATATTCCAGTTATTGAGTTTTAACTTTGCCCAATTGAAACATTTCGTCCCAATGCTGTCCCAGATATGCCCAAATGTTGTACATAAATAATTGAGGATCAGTACAATACATTTTATTTCATTTCATTAGTTAGCGTAAAGCTCCTTAGCCACGTATGTGGAATGCGATCTAAAGCGAACAATATATATCTAACGCCGCAAAATTAACGAATGAATATACATGTAGATACTTAAAAGACCATAGCTAAATTTAAGCTGATATATTTACTACAATTCATAATATTGTATTACATTTGGAACTTATTACAGTAAGTGAAATGCATAGAAATCCTAATAGATAAAAAAAACTGAATATTTTTCATAAAAATATATAATTGGATAATGTTATCGACATAACAGAAATATTCAATCAAAAACCATTAAACATCACCTTCGCTTTAAAATAAAACGCCAGGTGTCTTCCTAAGTAAATAAATAAATAAATAAATAAATAAATATGCATTACCATGATATTCGCATATAATAGCTGGAGAAAGTCAGTTGCGTTCGTCCAGTTAAGACTGGTTTGCGCTGAGCTCTTGCGAATACACTTTGTTCCAATTGTGAAAATTAATTTAAATTCA
>VOMN01089237.1:0-22384 GCA_014899125.1 Orchestia grillus | reverse complement strand
GTTTCCGGCAGCTTGTTTTGGGTGTTAGCACATCCATTCTGTGGCTGTGTCGTGTAGACCAGCCTGTGGACGTCACATTCTCTGCATTGCCTTTTGAGGGTAAATTTTCTGTGCAGCTATTCTCTTCTTTTGATTTTCCGTCTTGTCTTTCCTGAAAATTCCTGTTTATTTTCCACGTTTGTGAAAATTTCTCTAATGCTTGTTTGTCACGCTTCAGAGATAGGGAATTCGGATCTCGCTCCATTAAAGAACGCGTTGGATTTCTAAGCCCGTCACGAATTGCCGAGATGGCTTCTCACCCAAAATTTTGAGGAGCTTCTGCCAATTGTTCCCATTATGTCACTCATTTTCGTACCACGCTCGCTCAAGTCCGGTCAGCGGCCGCACACCGTTTCATGCACCGCAAATTCAACTGGAGTTCTAGCACTAGCAGCCGCCGATTGGCTCTGGAGCGCGTGGAGCTGGACGCTCGCCCTCGACAAATTCTTACTTCACAGTTTAATGCTTTTACTCTTTGAGTCCTGGTCTTATGCAGACGTAGTTTTCGAATTTGAACGAGCCTTCTCAATTATTGTAATTTGTGGTTAACCAAGATATAGTTATCGTGAGTCGATGTATTGCATGACTGGCGTGCCATGATCGAGAGCCCCGACAGACCTCCAGTTCGAAAATATGTTCGTGGTATTGAAGCTCAGGGAAAATTTGAAGCCTAAATTGAGGTATCTCTGTAATACTCAACGGGTCAACTGCTTGTAGTGTTCATTCAATTCACGTCTGTTCTATGTGTAGAACATATATTTTGAGCTTCTCCTCTCCTTGTTTTAATGTAGCGGGAAATGAAATACGAATTCCACGTCTTATAAGGTTGAAATCTAATGTGTGTTATTAATTTCCATTTGTAAAAAAAATCTCAACTAAATTTCTTCACGACGCAGTGCTGCTGACAGCGATGCGAGCCACAGGTGAGGCGTTTTACTCCGGAAAAGTAGCATCATCGCAGGCAACGAGTTGAAGTTGGTCAACTTAATCCTAAAGGAGAACTCGAGTCTTCTACTTTCGGTTTCTGTGTACAGCTTCTGTAGGTTGAGTGGCTGTTGCCTGACTCGTCTCCCAGGAGAGAGCGGCGCTCAGCCTCCTCGCCCTGTTGTCAGGCGCGCTGGCCTGACGAATTACATTGAGCGGCTTGCCAAATTAGCTTCGATTTCAGACAACTAGACACTCAATGAAGAGCAAAATGCCAGTGAAAATACGAAATATGTCGAATTCCCATTGCAGCGGCGCATTACTTCCCAACTTGAGACTCCAAAAGTCCTCGAAAATGCACTTTTTTGTTTAAGAGCTGCCGCCGATATCATCGTTATTTGTCCTTTCGAAAATTGACAATACGTGGATTAGTATTCTGAGTGCTTCACAACTTCACAACCTAGATGTGCTCTTCCCCCCTTTACGTTATGACTTACCTGTGAGGCAGGATTCCTGGGAGTAATTTCAACCTCATTCCTGGTCGGTCTGCACGTTCGTGTCATTTGCTTCCAGTGGTCTGCGGTCAGAACGGAACTTCGTGCATCATCAAAGCTTTCAATTCCCCTTCACCCCCCACCACCTCCCTTCATCCATCCTCGCTGCACCTAGTTGTTAGTGTGAGAGAAGACTTCCAAAAAGTAACTTTACTACTCGCTGCGAGATTTGTAACTCTTGTAAGGATCTATTGAGTAAAAGTTCCTGTTCAACCTGTTTAGTAATAATACTATTTGAACTATTCTCCCCATGGAGTTTGATATGTTAACCCTTTCGCTACATAGGACCGATCTCTTTAGTCACTGAAAACGCTCACTAGTGACGCGTGCCATATTCATGGCGCATCTCCTCATTCACTGAAAAGGCTCGCCCGTAACGCGTGCTATTTTTATGGCTGATCTCCTTTGTCACGCGGCACAGAGTGTTTTCGATGACTGAGATCAGTCTAACTTGGCGAAGGAGTTTTGTGGAGTTGCATCATATTGCGTGGTCCGTAACGACACACGCCCTCATTCAAACCGCAGCACTGCCTTCCTAGGTCAGAATTGAGTCCTGGAAGTCACGATTGCGTTGCTTCTCTCGCGCTAATCACGTTTCGGTTCGCCCTCTGCAATCGCAGCCCGAATTTGATTTTTTAGCACTAATTACTCTCTGATTTTCTCGACTGAGGCATTAGTCAGCCGCACTCGTACTCTGTTGCGGTCGGTGTTCGCTCTCCAGTGGCCAATCTCACCACGACGTGTTGAAATTCTGTTCTATTATTTGGTGATCATTAAAGATTTAAAGATAAGGGCGAATTACTAATGGGTGACACGTTGAAATACGAGTTTCGCCGAGGTAGTTATTTTGGGTTGCGATTTCTCACTGTAAGTGCGTGAAGAAATTTCGACCTCAGTGAGCTAACACTGTGCCGATATCTGTAGGTTACAGCTAAAGCTAGGTCTTCGGGGCTTCTATCTTCTGTGCCCACTTTGCTTCTTTCCATTTTCATGTCTTTTTCGCCCATTATTTTTTATATTCTTTCTCCTAAGCTTGCCGTTTTTTTGCGCAGGGAATTTTGTGTGAGAATCTTAGCATAGATTTGGTGTTTCCTAATGACCATACTGAGTAGTTTCTTCTTTCCATTTTCTTGAGATCGCATTCTATGCGGCTAAAGAGCTTTAAACTAACTAATAAAATAAATGAGTAAAATACCTGTACGTTAGTTTCATGTTTCTCTGAACAATTTTTTAGCGCTGTAAAATAAAGTGTAAATCTAATAGCACTCTACGAAATTATTTTAGGCAGTACTCGCACCAGAACTTCATTTGCTTTCATGCGCTCTCTGCAATTCTGAGCCATTCAGAGATCCTCGTGTCCGAGCCGTAGGGTGAAGAATTTTTGTAGTAGAGATTGAAAGGTGCGCTTTCTTAAGGTTCTTCGGGCAAACTGTCTGTGTGTGTGTTTGTGCAACGTATATTTGAAGTAATTTAAATTTTCAAGTAATTTTTCATGAGATGTCGCGCTGAGTAGTGACCTAATGTAGACGAGCTAAGGAAATTTCAATGCACCTCGAGTAGTAATCAAAGCAACGTGCACTCAGTGAACGGGCATTTCTGCCTTAGAAAACGAAAGTATATACATAAAACTGAAGGAAAAGCTTCATTGAATCAGTTGTTCACAACCTTGCATCCGTTTTGAGTGATAAATGTCAATCTTCAGGACCCTTATCTCGATTTCCTTTTCACAAATGACTTTCCTGTTGTCACCGGAAGAAAAAATATGACATGGAGGAGGAGTTCTTCCAAGTCTATCTGCCTGCCTGATACGAAAGGAAGCCATTAACAACCTTCATATTCAGTACTTGCATCTTGCAATCGACGAAGAGAAAGCAAACGATGCTTGAGCTCTCGACCGGAGAAATATCGCTTCCTGCGAGTTTCTTCCTCGCGCTCTGCCATCGCTGCCATCTCAGGTGTTCATTTTGCGCGGCAGCGGACGACTGCACCTGGCCTGCCACAGCGGTGCAAGTTGGACAGGTTTGGTTGCTGTGCACGTTTGGTTGCTGTGCACGTTTGATTGTGCACGTTGGGTTGCTGTGTAAGTTAGGTTGCTGTGCAAGTTAAGTTGCAGTGCAAGTTAAGTTGCAGTGCAAGTTGGGTTGCTGTGCAAGTTAAGTTGCAGTGCAAGTTGGGTTGCTGTGCAAGTTGGGTTGCTGTGCAAGTTGGNGTTGCTGTGCAAGGTGGGTTGCTGTGCAAGGTGGGTTGCTGTGCAAGTTCTGTTGCGGTTTAAATGCTACTTTAGTGATTATAGTCCATTAATGCGTGAAGTTTTTTCAGTTAATTTCCATATTTTTGTAGAAACTATTTCTTATTGGGTCGTGTGAATCAGATATATTTTAAACAAAAATGTTTTGCTGTTAATCAAGTAAATTTTGTTCCCTAAAGTGGAATAACAAGCAGTCGCAGGGTACTAAATAACTGAATCAATAAATTAATTACTTATATTCCGTTAATATATTCTGGAGGTAGGTCATACCGCACAAAAGTACAGAGGAATTGCATAATCAAAAAGCATCTATTTCCTGTCATTACCTTCCGTAACAATCGCTCATATTCGCTATTATTACCACCAAGTGTTCTGAGCACTGGACGCCATTTATTATTGGGTTAGTTAAATAAGCAGTTCGATTGATATCGGTTGTTCACTGTGAGGACATTTTCAAACTTCGCTTCCTTTGGTCCCGTTGTACTGCGAGTTCATAGTCGGTATTATTAGAGACATTATTCTGGGTAGTATTGGCTCACGTTGCTAAATCGCATTCGTTATGCGCAAGAATAAGTATTGATAGAAAACTTTAGACGTCGCTATTTTGCCTTTGCATAGTGGGTTTAGCATTAAATCTGTTCACAAAACTTGTAATAAACAATGACTGCTGTATTGGGCTTATGGTTTTCACCAGCCCTATGCACAAATACTCTTAGGTTCTCTATCCACACAGAGTAATGCTTCGCGAACAGGGGGTTACAAAGCGTACTCGCGTGAATAAGCCATTCCGGTGTGCACAATACATGTGCTGTGGATATGAGGTCCCACTTTAGATAGCAGAGTTCAGAATGGACCCTTTAGTTCACACTGCATACATGGCGCTGCTGTGCTTATCATACAGTATTCAACATTAAGTTCATAGTTTAACCCTTTGCCGGCCAAATTATTTTGAGGATAAGACGCATTCAGTACTCTGCAAAAGCTTAGCAGTGTCTCCTCATGAAATCCATTTTGAAATCCTTGTAGACGGTTGAGGTTCACAATATCGATCTCATGAACCCAGGATTCCTATCGTGCAGGGCTGCGAGTTCCGACGCAGGAAAATACAGCGCGCCGCTCGAGGCACGATATCCTCTGCTCCCTGCCGCCTGCATATCAGTTGCGCCATGAGCTAAAACGTTACGTTACTCGGCTCCAGCGTTACGGCGCTTGAGATACTGCAGTGACACATGACGATGACGTAACGGGTGCTGCTCTTAATTGTCAGTCGGACCGCCGTATCTCGTGAGCCGTATGCGCAACTTGGCTGTATCTGATGCGTCCGCGGTCGCAGCTCCGGACTGTTGCGACAATCCGCGCTTCGAGGAAACTTGCAGCGAACGGCTGCCGGGTCTTGCCTGATTCCCGTGCAGTGACGGTATTTAACTCGAAACGTTTGTTTTCTTTTTCTGGTGGATTACATTTTTGTGAAAAACTGTGTGGTCTTTTCATGGAATAATTTTTGGACATTTTTAGAAGCTACCGAGATAATGCTATTCCACAGTATATCTCTTCCAGGAAATTTCTGCACGTGATTTGAAATTTTTACACCTGAACTCGTTCCGTCATCAAACAACTATTCACCAGGAGCTGTCGAGCTTCTTCATCGTCTATTACGTGGGCTCCATTTGTTTGTAAAGAAACGCGATTGTGACCTTTCCCTGATGCCGTTAAGGTGACCGATCGTGCAACGCCCGCCGTGAGGGGAGCGAGCAAAAAGGACTTCCGCGAAGGTTGCGGGAGTCGGCGCGAGGTGTTGTAAGCCGGCGGGGGAAAGTGAGCGCAACTAGAGTGAGACTTGCTGCTCTCCCAGGACACACGTGACGCCTGACACACTCCTCTTGTGGCAATACTCAATTGATGAGCCTTCCTTGTTTTCTCATACCTCTCTCAGTTCCTGTTGTGTTGAGGCTACGTACCTCTTCTTTCAGTCCCTGTTGTGTTGAGGCTGTGTACCCCCTCTCTCAGTCCCTGTTGTGTTGAGGCTGTGTACCAGGCCTCCAGAGCGTCGTTCCACATGTGGTTGTTTCTATTAAGTTGCTTTCAAGCTGCAATCGTGCTACTGTTTAACATTAATGAACGAGATTTTCAATCTTAAGAGACTCCAGAGTTCCCACCTTTTCGATACAGTGCTTGGAACACTGATGCTTCACGTCATGCTAGACATGAAATCATTTTCCTAATTCTTTTACCGTTACACGCATCATCGTGCCAACTAATTCAACATAACTCAACATATTCCTAATAGGTTGACTTCCTAGTGTTGATGTTACTCATTTTTTAGCATCCAACGTTTGTTACATTATCCCCAAAAAAACTTTTATCGTGTGAGATATTTTTTGTTGGAATTCATAGCAACTAAAATTTGCCCACTCCGTGCATCAGGGACTTTTAAAACTACTTTAAAAATAATTCTTTTCCGGCGGACGTACATTAAAATTGCGCTCTATTTTTCTTGAGAAGTTTGCTGATTGCCTGCCATCGTCAGGGACATTCGCTGCAGTCACGCGTCGTTGCAAGAGTTGCATTGGTTTAGTTCATTTTGCGGGTTGACTTAGCATGACTCGTCTCGTGTGTCTCTCTCATTAGCAGGGCATCGCACCGTGCCGCTCTTGATCTCGGTGAATAATTTTGTTGATTTAAATCTTAAATTTTTCGTCTGCTTCAACACTTATCGGTAATTTGGAACTCTGCAGAACATTGAGAGGGTGTGGAATCTAATCGACTTTAATGCTAATTTCTGAGCTTTTCTAGATATCAATTTTTATTATTTATATAAATATATTGACTTTATGTTCGTGCGTTTGTCTTTGCGTGTGTACATTAGAGTACGCATTATGAGTCCTGTAGTTTATCGTGACCTTCTTTTGTGCAACGGGACGGATCTTGAAGTTTTTAATACTTGGTCTAAGTTAGAATATGAAGGCATAGGTATACTCTTGCAAATATACTGATTAAATAAGTAAAAAGACAGCACCAGCCCACGTTTTCTCTGTATATGAAAATATAAAGCAACATTAATCCCTCACAAGTTATCATCCATTGAATACTCTGCTATATAGATAGGTTTTTAGGAATTTTATCTTTCGTGTCCATTTCGCTTTTTTCAGCTTTCACACCTTCTTTGCTGGTTCATCTTTATTTTTTTTCTCTTCACATGACACCTTGTGCATAGATTCTCAGTTATGTATCGTCCATACTGAATAATCCCTTCGTTTCACTCTTTTTTGATCACATTTCATGTGGGTAGGGAGCTTCAAACTATCTAGAAATCTGAATCGATTGAGCACAACGAAATGTTCCATGTAAGTACGTTTTCTTATTTACGAACAACATTTTTGTAATATTCTCGTGTCTTGAAAATTAAAATCAGAACAAAATTAATGTCTCTCACATTCACTACACGGAATTAGAATATCATTTCTGGTAGCTCGAGTATGACTTTCCTAATATTGCGATACGTTTCAATACTTGATGTCTACAAGCGAAAGTGCGGAGCCGTTGTCTGACTGTGCAAATAATATAACCAACATCTTTGTGTTTTTTTGAAGCGACTGTGTGTACTGCAAACTTATCATGAATTTTTTGTCGGAAAAATTCGACGTTTACACTTCAGTGCTACAAAAAAAGTGCATTTCGTCATGACCAGCTCTTGGAGACATTCATTCTTCAATGGAATGGCCGTCCCCATCATGGCAATGTTGTGTAATTTCTTGTATCGTTCTGCCAATCTGTAGATTGGAATTGGCGATCTCTTATACCGCTATTGCAGTTTGTGTATCTTATACCGCTGTTATATTTTCTGTATATTATACCGCTGTTGCATTTTCTGTAACTTTTACCGTTGCATCATTTTCTGCATCTTATACCGCTGTATCATTTTCCGCATCTTTTACCGCTGTATCATTTTCTGCATCTTTTACCGCTGTATCATTTTCTGCATCTTATACCGCTGTAGAATTTTCTGCATCTTATACCGCTGTAGCATTTTTCGTAGTAATAACATATGCTGACCGAGTGTAAAAAACTCTTGGGAAAGGCCCGCCGCTGAGTCTCGAATGGGCTATTGAGTTGCAGGCTTTGAGAGAACTGTGTTCAATTTCCTTCCTTAAATGGCTACATGACTTTAACGACTAGATTTCGGTTCTGCAGGTCTGTTTTATGGGACCCGAGGCTATACTTCTCGTACGTCGCAAAATCGTCCCCCGTTATTGCAGCGAGCGTCTTCCTTCATTCGCTGTTGAAGGCCGGACGAATGGTTACTTTCTCATCGTTGACTTCAATGGAGACTCGTAAATTTTCATGCTCACATCGGCGATGATTTAACTTTTAAATAGCAGGCGTATTCTCATTTGCTGCTTATTAAAGTGAACCGGAGCTCGTACTCAAGTTTTAGGTGTATTTTATGCATCTTCCATTTATTTTTAAAGCTGAGAAGGCCGCCTTTGTTTGATAGATACAGTCGCTTTCTTCTGTTACGTATCGTGTACTAGGACTTTTCGATAAAAAGTTTCAACGTTATATTTCTAAAATACGTCAATTTTTCTGTTTCCGATAAGATGTTGTCAAGTGTGTATTTTTAAACTCGCATCTCTTCTTTTCAGGACTAATGATGTGGACTGGAGAGGATGGTTCATATCAAGGAAATGTGTTCACTTTACAAAGCTAAGGAAGCTGAGGCCCTGCGATCACCATGATGCGTCCACTCACGTACGGCTCCATTGGTCAGTGCGCTGCGGCGCCCTTTGTATTCCTGACAAGTGCCTGGGTACTGGGGGTATTCCACTCGTACAGGCGCCAATGGCTGTCCGTGGACCTCTTCCTGCTCGCCATCTCCGTGCAAGAACTGGTGATGGCTTTGCAAGTGTTCATCTACGCGCTCATGAGTCTTGTCCAGCCAGACTGGGATGGAGCTTGCGGGGCCCTCGTCTGGAGTCTCAACGCTACGAGGACCCTCCAGTTCGCCACAGTGATGTCCTTGCTAGCTGACCGCGCCCTCACATGTCATTGGCCGTACAGGTATCGCTTCAGCGTCCGCAGGCACCAACTCAGGTACCACTTGGCCGTGCTTGCGGCTATGGCTTCTCTGCTTGGAGTCGCAGCCTTGATTACCAGACCTCACGATCAGTTGGAAAGTTTGGAGAACTCTGCAGACATGTACTGTGCTACAATGCCGTACTTACTCAATATAAGATTGTCTCTTTTTCTTTTGGCGGTCTATGGAGTGTTCCTTTTAGTAGGCATGTTGAGTATTGCAGTCGTTCAAACAAGTCGAGGCTGCTTTTCGTCCCCTGACAAAGATGACCGAACACAAACTGTTACAAACACGACTTCATCGACGTCATCGACCCAGAGACCACCTCTTTCTACCTCGTCCACGAACACCGTGAGCAGTCACGGTAGAAAACCTGTGCAAAACAGTGCTTCTAGGGCGTCCTCGACCTCATCCTCCGTAGGCACTGGAAACCTAGGACTTCGCGCAGCCTCCTCAACGGCTGACCTGCTGCCTGTGCCTGCGTCGGCCCGGGCAGGTGTTCTCAGAACCTCGAGCGGATCTGCCCCCGGAGGCGGCGACTTCAGGTGGCGCACCACCGTCTCCGTGGCTCTCCTCTGCTGCCTCCTCAACCACCTCCCCTATCTGGTGAGTACGGCGACGGCTTCTCTTCTCATATGAAACTTCGTCCGAGCATCGCGTTTCGTTGGGTTCTGCGTTTATTTTGACAAGGTTTGGGTATTTTTTACACTTCTTGTCATCTTTTCTTCATTATATTCTTGCTCATTTCATCTGATTGCCTTTCGTCGAATTTGAACGTATCCTACAATGTTTCAAATTATGAAATTAATCACCGAAACATTATGTGCATTTAGCATCAACCCTCATTTCTCGTAAGAATTCTCAGTTTTATATAAAACTACTGCCACCACTTCAGCTTAGAACTCTGTTTGGAAATTGTTAATACCAATAATTTTTTTTAGTTATGCGCGATTCCCGTTCCTGTCAGAAAGCATTTCTCATTCCCAACAGTTGTGTAGAATTGTTAACTGTCGGAGAAAAAACTCGAATGCAACTCTTTGACGTCGAATGTGTGTTAGTGTTCTCAAGGTGCTGTATTTGCGGTCCGATCTCCAGCAATCGGCATACATGCGCTGTCCAAACTGCACGCCGCTGTTTGTATGACCCTTGCCTTGATAACACCTCCCATTGCATGACCTTATTACAGCTCGGCTGTACTGGGGCCTCCTTACGCACGCGAGACGCTCCGTACGCGACCGTGGTCTTGTAGCGCGGGTGGCACTCTTTGTGGAACCTGTTACATCTCTCGGTCTGGGATGACGTTTTCGTAATCGTAATTGTCCTTTTCTGGGTCTCCCTCTCGCAAGTTTTCCACAATGATCTCTGTACCTAACTCTCACAATTAATTCAATTCAACAGGATTCAATTCAACGGGACCAAGAAAAGAACCGTGTGCTGAAAATACCATTACGCACTGTACCGCAAACTTGTGTTTATCTATTTTTCTTCACCCGCTTGACGCCAACGGTGAATTTTTTTACAATTTTTCCTGCACGACAGTAGTGACGCTTTTACGTTTCAAAAGATGCCATGAGGTGATAAGCTGAAACGTCCACGATTAGACCTTCGATATTTTCTGAGTTTGATTTATGAACGGTTGTCGGCATCTCCATTCATGCTCACGATCGCCTTGACATTCAGGCTACGCGCCTCTCTGAAAGTTAAATTTTATGCCCTGGCATTTAAGAGTGACTAAAATCGTGCCACTTGAGCTGCCCCTTGCGACTCAGAGTTGACCTAAGGCCTTTTGTCGGAAATTTACTTCACGTTTATTCATGGATTAGATTGTCGTTATCTACTCTCGTCGGAAACTGAAAGTTATGTATTATGTGCGCAAGTTTTATGGCTCCACTCGAATTCTTCTGTTTTTTACTCCTAGTGCAAACGTAAAATATTCGCATAATGCTTTATGATTGAGTTTTAATTTTGGATTGTTGAAATCCCGAGTTTTTTGGGTGCAGAGTTCATTGAAGCAAGTCAGTGACTTTAATTATTTACGAAAGCACTTCTTTGTACCATCTCTTATAAAGCCACCCATAACTTGGTGTTAGTTACAGTTACATTTTTCGATGCATAATTTCATACTCGAAAAAAATAAAATAAAATAACGAAACATCAAATTCAGTTGTAGCTTCTGATTAATGGAGTTAAGCCCAGTCCCATGTGAAATATTATTTGAATCTCTAAAATGGGACTGTATTTGAAATAATATTTGACTCTATGTATGCATTTTCGGCATATTTTAAGTAGAAATCTTAAGGCAAGTTAATCATAGTGTACGGCCAAAGTTGAGCTTGAACATCCTTAAGTCGTTGGTCATCCACTGCATGTGTATTACAATTATATTTCCGAGTTAATCTGGGACATAGAAATTCTCCTTGGTAGAGCATGCAAACAGCTCTGTTTTTTCTTTTCGATGATGTACTGGTAGACGCTTACCACCCATTACATTTGAATTCTGCTCAACATTCGGTAATTCCATCTTATTAAAGCGAAAGCCTTTTTTTTCCAAGGGGATTGCACGTGGCGCGATGTTGTAATGAGGCGTGTGTGTGCAGTACGTACTCCGTAAAGAATAGAATACGGCAACAGGAGGCGTGTGTGTGCAGTACGTACTCCGTAAAGAATAGAATACGGCAACAGGAGGCGTGTGTGTGCAGTACGTACTCCGTGAAGAATAGAATACAGCAACAGCAACGAGCCAAGTGGCACAATCCTTGAGTTCCTGCCCTAGTCCCGTGGCATATAAACAGGCATAGAATAGAATGAAATAGAAATAAAATGACAACCGCAACGAGCCCACTGGCCCATTCTTGGGTTCCTGCCTAAGACTCGTACCGTATACATACGCGTACATGTACGTATCACCTCACATAACCAAGGCAGTTGTGTACGGTACCTTAATACTGTTTTACCACCATTTATATTACTGTTATACTTACCATTACTAATTTATTGTAGGTTTTAATTCTTTTTGTTACTTATTCTGTGTATTTTGTTGAACTTCTTAAAGATAAACTTGACCATTATTGTTTTTTATTTAAGCGCATCTCTCTAAGTCTACCATATGAAACGCTTTTCAAAATTCTTATGATCCGATGCAGGGGAAGGTAACCTCTACAAAATCTTCACTTCTAATCCGCAGGTATCTTCCATATGAAGTTGCCTTATTTGGCCCACCGTGGACTCGTTCACAGACATGACCTCTCGCATTTCTTGAGCACACATCTTCCATATGGTCTCCCGAGCGGGCCCCACGCCGCCCTTCTCGTAGGGCCGACCTTTGCCCTCCCTACGCCTGCAGCCCCTCCCCGCTGCCCGCTCGGCCCCGCCAGGTCGCTGTTGTACTGCCTTCCATTTCTTGGCCGTCCTCTTGACTTGTGTAAATTTTAGTGCCTTCGTGCAGTGAAGTCCTGTTTGAAAATATATTGAGAGAACAAAAGATTCAGCTCTTAGCCGAGTAAAATTTGAATGTCTTTCAGCAATAACATCGTGTTTAGAGAATAGGCTTGGAGAATAAAAGATTCAGCTCATAGCCGAGTAAAATTTTAACGTCTTTTAGGGATAACACCATATTTTGAATATATGCTCAAAGCATAATAGATTCAGCTCTTAACCCCTTAACATCTAAGGACGAGTTAACTCGTTTTAACTTCTTTAGTATTTCTCAATTGTAAGCGACCCATCCACTAAAAGTTTCGATTTGAATAAAATAACTCGGAAATGAGTTTACTGTGACCTCTTCCGGCCCAAACCGACCATTTCTAAGTGTACTCGCATCAAAAAATGAAACCACCTGAATACACCACGCGTTCGTCAACAAATCTACTGGAGTCAGGGTTACCTGCGCAGTGCGTTGTTCGTGTCGTAGATATGTTTCGTTAGTATCTGAAATATCGTACGTATTTTACGTTTGCACTTGATTCTCAACAATTATACTGAAAGTTCATATAATCAGATTCTCTTGATAGAGTCTTGGATTGTCCACGTTTATAGAAGCAAAATCGCGAGTAGTTTTACCGCGATGATATCTACAGTTAGTACAAAATTTTGACCTAGAAATTGCTAATTCTTACTTCAGGAACTGCTTTTGAATCATTCAAACGTAGGAAAAAGTTACAGAGCCAAGTTTTTAAATACTCTGCTGTACACCTTGAGTAAGTTGAGCAGCGCGACGACCTTGGTTAGCCAGCGAGCTACAATGGATGGCTCAAGGAGGCACAATTGTAGATGAAGGCTACAAATTTACTTACTGGGCTCCTTTAATTTATGGAACAGGTGCTGCGGTCGGCTGGAGCAATATAAGAACCTTTTAAAAGATACATTTGAAGATTAAGTCCATCAGAAACTTTCTCTACACGAAATTTGTGAAAAGACAAAAAAGTAAGCTGAGATTATTCAAGCCTTTTGGTAAAATAGTTTCACTCAATATGCATAGCTCTCACTATTAAAGTAAATCTCAGGGGAACTACGACCGTATTTCTGTTTGGTTTAATGTTTCAACTAATTATCTAAATTTTATTTTCAGTTAGCAATAAATTCCTTCTCAAAGATTAAATTGTTTAGGCCCACACTGAATTCCAATGATTGAACTTAGCTGCGAAATTTGTTCAGCCAAATCAGATTTTGCGTTATGGCGCTTTGGTCGCACGCGTGTTGCCGTGTGAGGTGCGCTCAAGTCTTTAGGAAGAAATGATTACTTCATCGTAAACCTATCCAATGATTTAATTGTTGACCTTCCTAAAGAACATAGTAATTGGGCGAGCGTTCTGTACACAGTATTTGTGCGAAATATTATTGGAATGTTAGTAATTTTTAGGAAACATTAATCTTGTTTCTCCTGGCTTCTTATTTCTATGCGAAATTTAATTCCTCAATTATGTTGAAGGGCATGCTTGCTTGCTGATTGATTTTGCTCAGTTTGTACCCCAAGTTGAACATATCCCGTGCAGTAGCTAGCACTGGCAGCGATTTTTGTGAATTATAAAAAAAACTCTTTGTATTTGCCGGCATCAGTATTTTATGAATCACACTAGTCACGAGCATTATGCGAGATCGGTGCGAAGTTTGAATCTATGTATGGTTGGCAAAGTGAACTTGTATTTCCTTCTCGGAAAACCCGCTTTAATATTTTGCAAGTTAATTCATAGTTTACCCATCCTCTCGTGAATACGTCTGTCTTCCGCAACTTTTCTCGAAAGGTTATCCAGAAAGCTGTCTCACTTCAAACCGACAGGTTTTATCGATCGAGCGAAAACCTTCTGGCGTTGGTGAGTTCTCGAAACCTCCAACGCTGATCTTTCCGACGCTTACCCTCGCTTCTGACACAGATCGCTCCAGACTCGTGCTGCTTTGGTGCGCAATGCGCAAACTGCTACCAAATTTAGTGCATTTTAGAGAGCGCGTCGCGTATGGTGAAGGGAAATGAAAGCCGTGCCGTGACCCAGCGACGGCCATCGTGAGCTACACAAGATTTTTGGTTCCTTTTGAGCGCTGTGCTGTGCAAAGCAGATCGTCCTCTCACTTGGCTTGCACCGCTGGATGCCCTGAAATAAATTCGATCACCTCGCTCGGACGCGCTCTACACTTGTTCAAGCGTGTGCGTGCGTGTGTGTGTGTTGTTGATTTGCCAAACTCGTGTTACTTCAGCTTTAGGTAAGTCTTCAGGACCTCTATCTTTTTTGCCAGCTTTGCATTTTCCCATTTCCATGTCTTTTTTACATATTATTCTTTGACATTTTTTCTTCTTCCTTCTTAACTTGCTGTTTCTAGGGCATAAAATTCTGTGTGGGAACCCACCAGTGCAGAGATTCCGCGTTTTCCAAAGTCCATTCTAAGCGATTCCTTCTTTTCGCTCTCTTTGAATCACATTCCATGTGGCTAGGGTGCTTTAAATTAATTTAATAGTTAATAATGTTAATCGGGTTACCTCTTTAGATTTGGTGCGATACGACTCTATAAGTCAAGGGCGGGACTACGAGTTAGGTTACTACGAGAAATGATATTTGTGGACAAGATAGTTGAAAGTTCTTTGTAAGAATTAGTTTGCCCGCTTAAAGTTAATAGTAATGAATTTATTGGATGCAACTATGATTCGCTAAGTTTCCTAACCAGTACTGCGCCACAAATAATTTTAAATTACATTCGAGAAATGCACAGATTTCAGTCTTACCTTGCAAAACATTCCCACTTTTGCTATTTAGATTGAAGGCTTTCAGCAGATTTAAAAATCAATCATAGAAGTTGGATAACATCAGTCTAAAGCTCACGCATTTTCTTGCAGGGTGACAGTCAAATAAATTTTAGAAAAAATGGAAGTGTGGTAGTCCTTCATACAGTAACGTACTCAGTTACATTTTAAGAGAGTGCTTGCTCTTTCCCTTGCGTTGTGCCATCGGTCCAATTTTCCCTACACTCGTATTTCCGTCACGACAACGACGATGCTGCCCCGACCAGCCTGCACGTGCACCGGGCGTGTAAGCCGTGCCTGGTCGCAGGTGCTCACGTCGTCGCAATCTTCACTCGCTCGTGACGAAGCACGAGTATCTCTGCCATCATCACCTCTTCATTTCCTTAAGCGATACTCGCTTGCCCGCTCCCCCTCCCTCGGCGGTCGTCCGCATGGCTGGTCCCGTACCTGTCGCATGCGCACCTGCCCGACCGGTACTGCCACTGTCTTTGGGGCGTCACACTTGTTGCTGTCTAGGTGTGGGATGCTTTTTTTGACACTTCATGCTACTGTTAAATGTCATTGGACATGTTGCTGTCAGAGTGGCGTCATTGGACATGTTGCTGTCCAAGTGGCGTCATTGGACATGTTGCTGTCAGAATGGCATCACTGAACATGTTGCTGTCAGAATGGCGTCACTGAACATGTTGCTGTCAGAATGGCGTCACTGAGCATATTGCTGTCAGAATGGCGTCATTGAACATGTTACTGTCAGAATGGCGTCATTGAACATGTTGCAGTCGGAATGGCGTCGTAGTACATACGGTGTACTTGAAGGTTTTTCATTTGCATGCTCGAGTTGTTCAGGATTTTGCCATTCATTTCTTTGGTTTGGTATTCATGACTTGAGGTCTGTTTGGAGGCTTCTTTATTTTTATTTTCTATTGATAAATCCACAGTTTTGTTGCGCATTTCATCTTCTAGAGCTTCATTAGAAAAATTTATTATTGAAAGTACTTGTTATTATCGTAATCAATGATGATTGCTTTTTACAGTATACTCCCAAGCTGCAATAATTACTTCATTCCCTCGGATAAAATCAAATTACTTGGTTTAGTTTACCATGATTTGCAGCAGTCTTCGGTGCTTCATGATGCCTTGCTTGAATTGGCTCATCACTGCTAATGTTGAAACTAGTTTATCATGTATTTAGGGATGATGGTTAATTGGTTATTGCTAGCGTTGTCTTAATATCCATTGATAAATATTCTACAAATTTGCTACTACGTTTTCCCAAAATTTTAATTACTATTCTGTTTCCTGTTGTTCACCTGCGTATTTCTTCTGGTTATTTTCCTTTCATTTCTGTCCGAGTGCCAAGCTTGGGCAAACATGCACTACACAATCGTATTTGGCTTCACGTGGACACACGGGAGAATATGATTTAGTTTGAATTTTGATCGAGTGCTCATTGCTTGGAAGAACAAAGTTTACCGATTTACACGGTGCACGTGATTACTCATTATCACATACAGTACCTATGACCCGTTATAGTGTATGTAGGTTACCCTAAGTCAACGAATTTTTGAGCACGCTATGAAATTGTCAACTGTGAGCCTCCCAAAATCTAATCAGTGGGAAAAACATGCAAGCCTCTGAGATGCGTCACACCAGCATGCCTCTGTCACCAAAAAAAGTGTCTAGAGACTCGATTCGCGCTAGTAAGTGTTCAAGTTTTTTTCGAAACATTCGCCTCTGGAATCAAGTTCAACTTCAGCTTCTTGGTGACAGTCGTCGGCAACCTGCAAGCCTGGGCACTGTTATCATGGCTAGACGCAGGTGCTGAAGGCTTCTCAAATGGTGCGTAAAAACGGTCTTTTTTAACCTTGGAATGGCAGGCAATCTCTGGTATCTCTTACCCCGTAGTTTACTTCTCCGTTTTCCTTCTGGATTTGAACCGAGAGTTTCTTCTTCAAATGCGCTTAGATTTAGGGGCACCATTCCAGGGTTGATGGAGAGTACTTAAAATGTCTGCTCGTTCCAACCTGCTGCTCGTCAGTTCTCAAGCAGCCGAAAACGACCGACCGGCATTAAAATATTTTTTTCCCTTCCTCTGCTACGTGGGCTGTCCTTCCCCAGACACGTTTTTGACAGGGTTGATGTTTTACACTATCACAAATGAATTTCTTTTTCCAACCGTCGTGGTTTTAGCTGATAATTCTCGTGCCAGTTATTCGTTCAATTATTTCTAACATGCTATCGTTGCCTTTATTATTATTAAAAAAATAATGCCTTAGTCTTTTCTTGTTTGAAACATTGATGGTTGATTTGGCGCGGTCAAAGTGGATGTGGGCGGTGGAACTCTCGCAGATGATGACCCAGTGACCTGAGGGCGTGGGAGAATATCGTAGTGGAGGAGGTGGGAGACGGGGTGGGGCAGGGAATTATTAAGGGGTGTGGTGGAAGGCAGGACGTTATGCAAAGCGGAGGAGCAGACAAAACGAAAAGTTGAAGCAGAAGTATGTAATTTTCATTAAAAGAGAAACGATGAAATCGTGCTGCAATATGCATAATAAAGTAAAAGGGGATTGGAAAGGTAAGAAAAAAATTAATTTGGAGAATGAAGAATAATATTGACGGAGAATGAGACTATTGTGGTTGTACAAGAAACATGCCCTAGTCCGTGGCCGACAATAATTACCGGACGTTTAAGAACATTAAACTAATAATTGAGTCAGAAGAGTGATGCTGAATACACATTTCGTTATTTCAGTTTGAGACCCCCACGTGGAGCAGGATTGCGCTCACCTTTTTGTGCTCCTGTTACTTTGTCAATTGTTTGGCCAAGTTTTATTTAAAAATTCCTGGACAAAATAACGAATAAATACTAGTACTTGTTTCCCCCTTGTCGTTCATTCATAAATTAGAATCACAGGGATAATGATGAACTGAAAATACTGTGCAATGAAAACATTTTTTGCTCTCGCTCGACGCCCTGAGCAGACTCGGGTCATTTACAAATGTCCCAACGTCTGATGGATGTCAAAATTATCAATCCATCACTAAATAAGTTCAAAGGACCTGTTCACCAGTTGTACCAGTGTGCCAGCCATCTTCGTGTCAATTCGTATGAACTCAAAGCCATGGTTGCTCGTTGGAACTTGCTCCAATTTTTATCAATGTCTCCTGTTGTTATTCATATTCCATTTTCTATCAATGCATTTCAGTCTATAAAAACATCTTTATGTCGAGAACTTTTAATCAAAAGGAAATTGATATGAAGTTAATTTCAAGATTTCCTTGAAAAGTTTCAAAACTTGCTCAGAGTTTCAGGATTTCCTTGAAATGTTTCAAGATTTCCTCCAAGTTTCAATACTTCCTTGAAAAGTTATAAGCACTTTTTCATCTTCGCTCCTTGGTCGTGGAGCAGCTCTGTCATCAGATCATCAAGGTTGTCGTGTACGCAGCATTTTTCATCCGCTACCCTGACGTTTGCAGGGGTCATGCGTACGAGCATGTCTGCGAAATTGAGTTCGTTTGGTTGAACAAATGCTGCAACTCTTTTGAACCTGTTCTGTGCCGGAGATGCGTTGGTGATACACTTTGTTCTTCATGTATGTGAACCATTTGGATCTGTTCTAGCTTACATGAACGATGAACACACAACCAAGTTTACGTACGAAAGGGAATCTGCACGACAATGGACTACATCGGTCCTTCTGGACATTATCACTAAATGGACTTAATATAAATTTCACTCGATTTTATGGATCATGGCTTCCCTCCATATCCCTCTTCCCTCCATATCCCTCTTCCCTCCATATCCCTCTGCCCTCCATATCCCTCTGCCCTCCATATCCCTCTGCCCTCCATATCCCTCTGCCCTCCATATCCCTCTGCCCTCCATGTCCCTCTTCCCTCCATGTCCCTCTTCCCTCCATGTCCCTCTTCCCTCCATGTCCCTCTTCCCTCCATGTCCCTCTTCCCTCCACATCCCTCTTCCCTCCACATCCCTCTTCCCTCCACATCCCTATTCCCTCCACATCCCTCTTCCCTCCATATCCCTCTTCCCTCCTCATCCTTATATTCGATGGAAAAGAACTCAAACAGATTTGGGTTAAAAAAAAGGTATCCACTATCGAAATTGAGAATAATGCATTGAACTTTGCTTCCCTTGACCTTCGCTATATACTGCCGGTTTCTTAACCGCTCGAAATTCTACTAAGTTAATAATCCTTAGCTGTTTGGTGTTGGAAATTCAAAGTGAGATTTCTTGTTGGCTAAAGAGTCGCTGGGAGTTTTCAAGGAAAGCGTCATTTATTAATCCTTTGATTGAGTGCGGCCATCGAAATGTTTCCCACGCCCTTCATTAAGCGCAGGCGGGAAGGCGGAGCTGCACGAACGGGCGTGTGGTCTGGCCATCGATGTCAGCTCGGTGCTGCCACTGCCGGCGGTCATCGGGGCGTCCTTGAACGGCCGTTTTCTGGGGCTCCTCTACGGCTGTGGCCGTGACCGCTGCACGTCTAGCTCGTAATTGCAGCAGCCTTTTGTGAAGGTATTACAACAGCCCTTAGCGACCGTTATTGCAGCAGCCTTAGTGAATCCTCTTACAACAGCCCTTAGCGACCGTTATTGCAGCAGCACTTAGTGGATGCTCTTACTACAGTCTTTAGCAACCGTTACTGCAACAGCCCTTTTTGTGAATGCTATTAGAACAGCCCTTAGTCACAGTAATTGTAACAGCCCTTAGTGAATACTATTACAAATGGCTTTAGTGAATGCTGTCACAGTAGCCTTCAGTGAATTCTGTTACAGTAGCCTTCAGTGAATTCTGTTTAACAGTCATCAGTGAATACTATTCCAACAGTCCTTCAAAGGCCGTCGCAGCAACAGTCTCACAACGGAGACGTTAGAGTTTTGCTTGAAAGAGCGGTGATAAAAATTCATCCATCACGGGAGGGGGCTTTCAAACTCCATCTCTTCGTTTCCAACTTTACTCGAGAGCGCTTGGCTGTAGCATTTTTGTATTTAAATTTCCTGCTTCGCCGCTTTTATGAGCTTCTCTGAAAATGTGTCAGCATGTACGTATGAAAAAGCGTTATCAGCATGTATGGCATTGCAGCACTCCAAGTGCTGCTCCCTGCAGTACGCAATGCTAGCTCGGATTTCGAAGCAGCATTCTGTTTGTTTGGGATGCGTGTGTCACATGAAAAGTTTTGCGTTAGCATTCTTCCTTTGAACACGTTCCCGAATTGTGTGCATGCCCTGGAATGCCATTCTGCGACTGCTCTGTGATGCATGACTCGAGGTGTATTAAAGATTTGAATACAAAAGCAAGAGGTTCCACGGACCTGCATCCAGAAACCAGTTTTTTTTTGTGTCGTGGATGCGGTTGGTGTTGTTTAATGTTTATTTTGTGTCTCTTACTCGAAACAAACCGTGCGTACCGTATCATCAAAGTCACCTTGATAATATATCAGGAATTACAGATTACCCATGTTTCCTTTCTCTCTTACGAATACGAAAAATAATAATAATCGTATTACTAAAGACAACAGCAATATGAACAATAAAAAGAAAGGTAATTAATAAATAATAATCTGCCTATTGGAGGGGCAGATTGGCGAAGTCCAGCGGGCTAATCTCAATTTTTGCCATCGTGAAGAACTCAAGTGCGGTTCAGCTCTGGTGCACCCTCGTTTCTATTCCACTCAATAGTTTTATTTACCCTCGCTTGTTTAGCGTTCAATTCGTTAGGAGCGATGTGTGCCAAAGATCGCTCTTTTTTCACACCTGCGTTGTTTTTCTGAACTGGTGCGAGCCGCCTCAGTTCGGTCCATATCTGTCCCTGATGCCTGGATAAATAATCGTACCTTCATCTCGAACGCCCGCGTGCGCTTGACACATCAGAGAAAAATATTGACACGTAGCTGTTCTACTTGACGTACGCCTGCAGCGTGGTGTGACGCAGGTCTGCAGTGAGGTTAGACGCAGGTCTGCAGTGAGGTGTGACGCAGGTCTGCAGTGAGGTTAGACGCAGGTCTGCAGTGAGGTGTGACGCAGGTCTGCAGTGAGGTTTGACGCAGGTCTGCAGTGAGGTTAGACGCAGGTCTGCAGTGAGGTTAGACGCAGGTCTGCAGTGAGGTTAGACGCAGGTCTGCAGTGAGGTTAGACGCAGGTCTGCAGTGAGGTTAGACGCAGGTCTGCAGTGAGGTTAGACGCAGGTCTGCAGTGAGGTTAGACGCAGGTCTGCAGTGAGGTTAGACGCAGGTCTGCAGTGAGGTTAGACGCAGGTCTGCAGTGAAGTTAGACGCAGGTCTGCAGCGTAGTTTAACGCACACGTGCAGCGTGGTCTGACGCACACGTGCAGCGTGGTGTGACGCACACGTGCAGCGTAGTTTGACGCACACGTGCAGCGTAGTTTAACGCACACGTGCAGCGTGGTGTGACGCACACGTGCAGCGTGGTGTGACGCACACCTGCAGCGTGGTGTGACGCACACCTGCAGCGTAGTTTGACACACACCTGCAGAGTGGTATGACGCACGTCTGTGGAATGGTCATCAGATGCTTGGCAGACCTCGTGACCATCTTCGCGAGACCGACTTTCCAGTTCAACGACTCGCACTTTTTGGTCTGCGGGTTGACAACATCTCGTGTGTACCGAGTACCACTATTGTGTGCACAGGCGTCATCGCACTGTGTGCAGCATAATAATAAAATTCTATTTTCCTTGTATGCGTGCAAGATGACCGTCGTTTCTGGAGTGCAGTAAGTTACGGATGACATTTTCTGAACTATTCCTTGCTGTACCTTGGTCCATGTTCGCAGCGCTTTTATGAAATATTTAGATTCATTCATCTTTTACCTGTTCATCCTTATATTTATCGCCGAATATGGCATTAAAATGTTGCCCAAATTTTTGATTATGAAAGAGATATACATATACCAAGGTTGCTGAAATATACCCCAATTCTGAAGAGAAATGTCCGTTGGAATACCTGCTTTCTTTTTTGTTTTGCTTTCTATGAAATTCTAGCGGTAAATTGAGGCGGCTTNCTTACTTGTAAAAACATCACCTACTCATTTTTCTCACGTGTAAAAACATCACCTAGTGAACATTCTCACGTATAAAGACAATCACCTAGTGAGCATTCTCACGTGTAAAAACATCACCTAGTGAGCATTCTCACGTGTAAAAACATCAACTAGTGAGCATTCACAAGCGTGGGAGACGTAAATTGTTCCATTGAGTAGGCGAACGGTTGTGTCACGGCTGTTAACGCAAAATTTTAATTCTTTGGTTTAGTTCGAAGACTTCCGAACTGAAGGCCACTG
>VOMN01089236.1:0-14499 GCA_014899125.1 Orchestia grillus | reverse complement strand
AGAAGTCTGAGGGTTGGACACGCCGTAGCTAGCGACAAACTAATCGCTACAAGCACTTCGGAGGTAACGCTATTTCTCCGTTGAATTTACTATCAAGATCACCTCCCCATCTCATTTTCTCATTGAAAATGCAATTTTAACCGCTCTTCTCAAACTCTTCATCTCCCACACATCCAATAGTTTCCTTCAAAAGTCAATCTCCAATCCTTAACCATATACTCGTAAGAACCATCACGTTCTTATGCAAACGCACATCCCTTAAATCATCGCTCTCATAACTATCCAAGTTTTTAAACTCAAAATAAACCACTTTCTGCCTAAGAACATAACAAGATCCAGATCACATGTGTACCTGGCCAATCAAGTTGGTGCATTCGAGGAGTCTCAGGACATTTATGTTGACGTTTTCAAGAGTGGTGTTGCCGTGGGTGGTGGTTATGGCTGCGAGCTGCACCAGGCCTCTGGCGTGGGCCACCAACAACATCACGATGGCGTTCGCATCATCAACTCCAGCGTCGGTATCGACGATGATTCGCGGAAGAGCCATCGAAGTCATTGTATTCAGGCTACGACTCGAGGGTCTCAAAATGTTTTCACGGAAAAGAAAACCTGAGATGCGAACGAAAGAAAAATTACCGAAAATAATTTTGTGTAGCATTTAGAATATAGAAATTAACTAAACTTCTAAATTATGCCAACAATAATCATTTTCCAGAAGCTTTGTGTCAGCAAAATTAGTTTCAACATTGTAAGAGGTGGCCAAATCTTTGTGATAGGTCAGGTATGTAGAAGAAAGCAGTAAGATAGGCACGATCGACTGCAGAGAGGAAAGAATGCATCAGATGAACATGAGGCGGTAAGAACGGTAAAAAGACAGAACGGCTTTAAAACTTCTCATACCGTAAATGACACAGAAGTGGGAAAAATGAAATGCAGAAAATTCAAACTTAACATTTCAAGTGCATTTAATATACCTTCATTTGATATACTTACGCAGATCCTAAAGGCTCTGACGCCTAAAGAACCATGAGAACATTTCAAGCTTCAATCTGTCAGAGCGGAATCTAATTTTAATGTAAAACTACACTTAACCTCAGAGAATCATAACAGGTAGACATTAACATTTTCAGTCATTGTAGGGAGCTTTACACACTGCATGGCGAAGAGCTAACAAACAAATCCCATGGACTATTATCCCCGTACTTGAGACAAAAAACCGAAATCTATGATATTTGTTCAGAAATTGTTCTTTACCAGGCACACAGAAGCCCACACTTGACAAAAACGCGACAGCTGTTCACAAGTGTCACACGCGCTGTAGCGCGTGTGACGAGCACGGCGTGTGATCACGAGAAGCTCAGCTCTTCAAAAGCGTGGGACTCCTTCAGACACCTCCAATGGTAGGGGAAACGAATAGAGAAAGAAACCTTATTCCAATCAACTCGACACTGAAACACATGTACTGGCTTTTCAGTGTCTAATCCACCACAACACGATTTGAGGTTTCTATCTGAAAATAAGTGATGTTATAAAGGAAATTCTGGAAAATAGTACAATCCCACAATTGTAAAAAGGCCCCTCTTTTTTGTTGAAACGAATGTTCTGGTTCCTGTGCTTGAAAATCGATGACTACGTGACTTTAATTTTTCTATTTTATTTTCCTTTATGAATGACAAGACGTATGAGGATTACCACCAGCTGAGCCAGCACTCGCTCGTGCCCTTGGGTGCTGTAATAGAATTGCAGGTTTCGTCTTCCTGCAGCAAAGGACGCATTCCACGCCCGTGATCGAATCCGAGACCTGATGCTGCATTAAAGACAAGCACGCTACCACATCAGGCCACAGGAGCCCGTGTCAATCTTCTGTGCCTGAGCCTTTTTCTGTCTAAAAATTGAATAACTCAGTTTACAGCTACAAAATTTGGCAGAAATGTTGGCGACACTATGTGTTCATGAGCAACTTTTGAACAAATTCAGCGCAGTAGTAAAGGAACTAGAGCAACGCCATTGTTAGAGGAGAGAGCCACGCTTTTGTGCTTTGAAAATTTCGAGTTAAAATGAGTCGCCATGTCTTATTGATGAAGGAAACGTGAACATTATGTCTAACTTGGCTAATGGCGGATGAGTGAGAAATATAGCTGCTACTTCAGGCCGTGATGTCCGTACTGCAATGTGTCTCAGCAATCCTGAAGCCAAGACTGAGAAGAAAGACAAGAGAAAGCGTAGGAACCTGGCGAGACGCGATTTATCCAGGGTGAAACAGAAAACACGTAGGAACCCTCTCTCCAGAGGCAAAGAATGTCTATGAGAATGTTGGACTAGACCCTGTACTGAAAAAGCACTCGAAATCCAGTGCTGAGAACAATCACGTGACACGTTTTGTTAGATTTAAGACCCCCTCTGAAGCCGATAAACAAGGATTCTCAACTTGAATGCGCAAGAACATATACGAAATAGAATTTCAAACACGTCCTCTTTACTGACGAGAAGCCTGCTACTCTCGACAGACCCTCCGATACGCTCACAAAGTCTCAACCACTAGCGTGTGACTGAGAAATTTGACGTCAAATTATGTGCTGAATTCCCCAGGGATAGCCGTCCCTTAGACGCACTGTGGCATCTCTCTGAGGGTTCGCGTGGAGTTTTGTCGGTCTGCTGCTACCAATAAACATTCCTAGAGACCACCCGTGCAATGGAACTTCAGGACATTAGAGTTGATCAAGAGCAGGCCCAGGAACTTGAACATTTTGCTGCCGAGTTTATAACACAGCGGGCTATCTGCGACAGATTAGGCGCGTTAGTCATTTAGGTTACACAGACATGAAAACAACTAAAATCCAAAGACAAGGAGACGCGCGCCTACAGAAAAAACAAAACGTTACGCACAAATGAACACAAAATTGAATATTCGAAATATTTAGCATAAATAGTGACACTGTGTGTCATTCTAAATACCCAGGGCTGAAGAAAAGGATAAAGAACAGACGGGGCAGTGAAGAGCCTTTATGATCTCAGACAAAATAACGCAACTTAAGAAACTACAAAAGGAAATAGCGTAAAAGTATGTCAAGTTCGAAGCATAATTCCAAAAGCAAAACGGGACTTACTGAAAGTAGAATACTAAAATTGCTATCGCTAAAACAGGAAAGTAGACATTAGTGACGTTCGAATCAGCGAATATACTCGAAACGAGGTGCAAAAAAGTAGACATTGTATAAGTTATATAACGACTAGACTTGCAAAGTTCACAGTAAAATTCTTTTGGTTCAAGCAAGATAGTTCAGGAGCTCAAAGGAAATATGCTAACCTTCCATACTTCACACGTCATAAACAGAACGAGTCTAAGGATGTTCGGAAAACAACTCATTGATCGTGTTTGTGGTAGATTAAGACGGTCAACTCGACTCCAGCAGTTTTTGATAAATAAGAGCCGTTAGGAGCGCGACTTGTGCTCACAGCATCTATATAACTCGCAAGTTGACAAAAACAAAAAATACAAATTCCTTGACATCAGTATTTTAGCCATTAACTCCTCAAGGCGTGGTGGGGTAGAATACAAATGTCTTACCAGCTCAGAAATCAATGTTGGATGATGAGACAATTTCAACCTCACTCAAATAATTAAAAGAGCATGTAACTTGGCGCACGGCAGTTTAGAATCTGTCCCACGTATTTCCTCCTCGTTTTACTGTAAATGGAACTTTGGTGCAACTTTTGGACCTCTGCTCATCCTTAAACTCCGCACCTCGCAGAGTTAGTGGAATTGATGCTTCCTCTCGGGTTCTACAGAATCACTAAAATACGACTGTGAAAATATATTTGTACTGATCAAATTCGACCGACTGTAGGGGAAATCTAATCACGGTTCATACCTCTTCATAGTAATTCAAAAGTGCGTGGTGGCCAAAATGATTATCTGCACGAGGAGGGTTTACATTCCTACGAAAAGTAGAGGCAAGAATTAAAAAATGTGTCGCATCATGCAAAAGCTGGCAATATGTGGGCTAAAATATAGTAACTATTATGTAAAATTATTGTGTTAGAAGCCTCCAATGTTGAATGCTTAGCCAAATAAGAACATACTCACTTTTTCAAAGAACGAAACTATAAGAATAGCAAATTTCAGGATCTAAAACCGTGCGTGTAATACGCCGACTAAAACACTTCACATCGCCCTCTACAGAACATGAAGAACTCCCAATCATAAGACAAAGTGTTCGAGCTTTGACCACGCTAACTAAACGCAGCACTCCGCGTTCACTGACCTGAAGATAATATTCCTGCTGATGGAACTCGAAGTTAATGATGAAATAGGTACCAAATTAAATCTAAAAAGACTTCATAAGGTCATCTTAAGCTAGTAGAAAGTAGACCATTTTTCTAAGAAAATACTTATGTATTACAAATAACGCATCAAATTTAAATAGCTACCAGGTACAACAATTTTCCAAGTGCAGTCTTCTTTAGATAATGATAATTAACTGGTCAAGAACGAATCTTGCGATACAAGGAAAATTAGAGCGTTTCGCATGTTAGACTACCAGCTTATTTACCAACACAAAACTCATTTTTTCCCTTTTTTGGGCTTTTCCTTGAGCCAAGCGTACAGCTGCTTTGAAGACACATTCACTCCGTATTGCGTCTGCATGAACTTCAGAGCAAAAGAGACCCTCGTAGCCTCGTTTTGCACACTGCTGAGGGTGTTGAACAGCCTGAGCACAGTGGCCTTCTGGTCAGCTTCGGCGAGGTTGAAGTCGGTGACCTCTCGCTGCACAGCGCGCCCTTTGCGTTCGAGCCACTGGTACAGCAACTTGGAAGAGAGGTCCCGGTCGTACTGGATCAGAGCATACCTGGCAACGAAACAGAAGTTGTGTCATTGCCATAGGTGATATACGTAAAGCATTACCATGACAAAAATATCTTTTCTTGATATTCGACCGAGCTCAGCTCACTTGAAAATAAGTCATCGCTGGCCAAAAACTCAATAGAAAATAGTCATCGCGTTCCAATAAAAACTCGCTTGAAAATAGTCATAGCTGGCCAAAAAGAACTCGCTTAAAAATAGTCATCGCTGGCTAAGAAGAACTTGCTTAAAAATAGTCATTTGTGGCCAAGAAGAACTTACTTCATAATAGTCATTTGTGGCCAAGAAGTACTTACTTCAAAATAGTCATAGCTGGCCAAGAAGAACTTACTTCAAAATAGTCATTTGTGGCCAAGAAGAACTTACTTCAAAATAGTCATTAGTGGCCAAGAAGAACTCGCTTGAAAGTAGATTGCTCCTAGAGAAACTCACTTGCATGTGAGCGCCACTCGGGAAGTCTCCGAGTGCTTGGGGTTGAGGTTATCGAAGAAGTGGAGCATGTGGTCCTGGTCTCCTTCTGGCCACTCGCTCGCCAGGTTTTTGCGCACCGCCGCCACCATGCTCTTCCGCCCCCCTCGTGGCTTAGGAGCCCCTCCGGCAGGCCTGCAACCAAATCAACGATCTTATTCAGAAACATTGGCATGTTCACCACGAATAATGTACATTTGGTAAGTATTTTATTCGATATGAAATGAGAAATAATGAATTCGCCTTAGGAAAGATTTTACTAATAGGTCCAAATTCGCTGAGAAGTTTTTAAGGTAGCGTATTCGGAGAAGAAAAAATAAATTGTTTTAGTGAAAATTTATCACAATGAAATGACCATGAAAAATCGCAATACCACGAAGATAAATAGCGGCATTACTTTCAACGTACGTAGTGGCAATTGCACGGACATGTGGGCAGACATTGACGTGAACACAAGTAGAAAACCTAAGGTTACAGTGGTAACAACTAGGTCTTGAAGTAGCTAAAGTAGAATGAACATTAGAAAAAGCAATAAAATGTACCTTTAAAAGAAGAACTCTTTTTAAAAGCGTGACACAAAGTGACCCTCAACGATCAGAATAGGAACCAGCAACGAGAAAATCTGGAATTCGAAACATAATCGTGTACACCGTTCACCTGCGCGGTCTAATGGAATTCGAACACAAACAGCTTTTGCAATTTCACTGAATCTTTGGGGCACTCAAGGCACTAGCATCTGCAATAAAAAGTGTGCCAGTTATGAGGCCCCCACTGGAAAAGGGGTCCCCAATAAAGAGCTCCATCAGAGGAAGCATACTTTCAGTCACTAAAGATTGCTACACTGAAATCAACTGACAAGTGCAGGGACACAAATTTCATGCGAAATTTTTCCTGCAATCTAAAGAAACAAACCCAGGTCAAGTGTATCACGCTGCTCTCAAATACACAGTGGTATTCTTCCTCACACTATTGGGAGAAATTACCAGGGTGTATTATCACAAGCTCCCAGACCTTGCCCTCTCTCTTTTCCATTTCTCCATGGGGAACTAATACACAGCGCTCAAAAGTAGAGCGTGATATGTAACTGGATGATAAACAAATTTCCCATTATAATTCGACATTGGAATACTTAACCAAGTCTCCTAAAATTATACTAACTTTTTGTTTATTGCAAAGGGAATAGCATGGAACTGACGTAACTCTCTTCACAGCTTGTGGCGGTGGTGGTGATGTAACCTAAATACCTCACAGTACATACCTTAACAATAAACAGGTGCACTTACTCGTCAAATGAAAGCGTGACTGAGTTAGGATCAAACGAGCTCGTGACACTGCTAGCCTGGACCTCGTCAACGTCCATTGCCTCCTCCTGCGGACAATGAACTTTCAGTTGGGTTGAAGCAACGAGTCCAAAGGTGAATGCTTGCACTGCTGCGTCACTGCGTTACACCTCTAGAGCTACAGAGCGACTAGAACAAGTGCTTTATTTTAATCATTCTCACAATACAATAAAAAATAATAATTCTCTACTATGAACTTGTGCCATCTAATGGACTCGGTATAATTTTACAATTCAATTAATTTTGTAATGGTAAAACTAATAAAGGAAAAATGATATTTTCCATAGGGGAGTTACTCATTTCTTTAAATGATGATATTAGTCTTACAATATCCTCAGCATACACCATAGGCTAAAAAAAATTATAACAAATTGGAAAGCAAAAAATTAATATTAATAAAAAATGCCAAACACAAAATAGTAATCTAATATGGTTATACATAAATAATTAGATCATACTATTGTTAATTTAAAACTTCCTATGCCCATGACCTGTGAGCCAAAGAGAACAAAAGGAAGGAACCATCTAGCATGGACTGTAGAAAACTGGGAATCTGAAGCACGTGTGTTCCCACACAGGATTCCCTGCACATATAAACAAAAAGTAAAGAATGAAGTGGAAGAAAAAACAGAAGAGACAAGAAAACGTGAAAATTGAAGAAAGAACTCCAGAGGAACATAGGATAGGCAATAGGGTTAGATTAGTTAGGATCGTCTATTCCTTGCTACGGAAACAGGCATCCACAGAGAGGGAGAGGGTACTGTTAGGTTATCTCTGCCATAGCTAGGTCTTCGGGACTTCTATCTTTCGTGCCTACTTTGCTTCTTTCCATGTTTGTGCCTTCTACACCGAGTATTCTTTATTTTTTTCTTCCTCTTTCTTAACTTGCTGTTCCTTTGCGCAGGGAATCTTGTATGGAAACACACCTCTGCACAAATTCCACATTCATTATAGCCCATGCTAAATGGTCCCTTCTCTTTGCTCTCTTGAGATTGCATTCCATACCTGTAGGGAGCTTTAAACTAGCTAATAAAAAAACTTCAAGGAAGTCAAGTGAGCACAAAACACTAGTTCCAAAGGCTTACCTCTAGGTGAGGTAACCTAGGTGTGTCCCTCTGAGGACACCAGTCCCAACAGCATACGATAGGCGAACCGAACTAACCTGGCCCTATTGCCTATCCTTGGCCCCCTGCAGGATTGTCTTCAAGTTAAACAAGAAGTACAAAGAAAGTCCAACCTCAGTGCAGCAGTGTGAAGCTAACATATAACTTAATAACATTGATAGCTTGCCGTAGAGCTTGGATAGTAATGTTATTTTCACAACACATGCATAACTACGTTGAAACTAAGGGGGAACCCAATTTAAAGAAGACCTAACAAGGAAACTGAAGCAACTAGAAAACTCTCTTAATAAAGCTACTAAGAAACCTAGCTAAATAGAAAGCCCAGCTTGAGAGATAATCAGTCCATACAGCAACAAAGCTGGGTATTCAACACATGTACGTTTAATTTTTGGGTCAGAGACTTGAGAAATACTCCAGACAAACAGACCTGCTGCTGAACTCCTGCTGCAGCACCAGGAAGCCGTATGGACACTTCCTCCTCCATGCTGTCATTTGCAGGCTGCGCCTCTGTGCGCCCTCTCCGACTCGTTGTCCTTGTCACAGCCACTCTGAATGATCAGGGCTAGTATTAGAACATAGAACTAAGATGTAGAAATTTAAAAATTGAATAAAGTCGCACAGAGTGAGAATGTCATTCAATAAGATATGAATAAAAACATGTTATTGTCATTGATGAAGATTGTAGAAAGTTAAGTTTTTAATTTGCATGAAAATGCTAACAATTACTATCAATGGTCACATTTTAACTGATAAATTCCTTAAACTTCCTAAGCTTGGCATATTATGGTTAAATTATCTTTTTATTTTTCCAAAACAAGAATAAATGTTAGGTAGTATATAACATCTACCCAGTATGTCAGGGATTTCTAAAGTTTGACTCATGTCCGTATTCACAACAACTGCATGGCCAGAACAAGCCATGTAGTGAATCAGAGAGACTAGAGCTACCAAAAACCAGAAAATTGCAACTCATCTCACCTTTTTGTAGTTCCTTTAACTTTTCGAGCTGCTGGTGTTTCAAGAGGTTCCTGGGGGTCTTCAGTAACTGCACTGACTACCTTCTTGCGAGTTGTTCTCTTTGTAGTGGCTACAAATTTTTCAATAACAGGTTCAGGTTCTTCAATTCCGTCGTCAGCAACTCTAGGAGGTGAAACAACAGGAGGTGCGGGTACTTGCTTCCTGAATGCAGAGGCTCTGGGAGGAGGAGCAACAGGTGATGCTGGTTTTGGTTTTCTGGCTGCAGAAGCTCTGGGAGTTGCAACAACAGGTGATGCTGGTTTTGGTTTTCTGACTGCAGAAGCGCTGGGAGTCACAACAACAGGAGATGCTGGTTTTGGTTTTCTGGCTGCAGAAACTCTGTGAGGTGCAACAACATCAATGGGGCTGACGACCCTGGGCTTAGTCAACTCGGGTAAGGGACTTGCATCACGGGATGAAAAAGATTCATATTCATCTTCATCGTCATCTTCTTGCTCCTCTTGCTCAACCCTGATGTGCGGTGCTGCACGTCTGCTTGGCATAGATGTGAAGGCTCTATCCTCAAATATAGATGGTTTATCAGGAGATTCAGATACCTTTCTTCGTGTGGTTGTGGACGTGGTTGTAGTTGTAGTGACAGAGTGGCAGGGCAATTTGGATGATTGCTCGGCTTTTGGGGCTCGTGGAGTGTGCAAAAGAGATGGGGATCCAAACAGAGATGAAGTTGTGTTTGAAAACACTGATGATCTTACAATGGGTGTGGCACGAATGGATCCTGGAAAATAAAATGCATCAATATCCTTCAAAAATATATAGTAAGCATGCAAATAAATATCAAGAATTAAAAAATGTTCTACAATACCAAAATAGTAACCTAATGTGTTCCATTTAAATTATGGCATTGGGTACACACTATCTTCTTTCTTTGATAGCAAAATTTTATTGTCAAAATCAAGTTAGATGCTTTATTCTAGTTTCAAGGTAACTAAATAAGATATGCATGCGTATAGACATTACATTCAGATCATAAGATTTAAGGGTGCTGTCTCTCAACACTCATACCTTCAACTTTACTATCATTTCAACTAAGAATAGAATGTTATAGATATATCAAAGTATGAAAACATTTCATTCATGAGCTTTAACACATATTCTATAATGTGACCAACTTGCTGGTGAGTCTTGTTATCCTCATACAAATAACATTGCCCCAAGAAACGTGTTAACACACTTTTCTCAAAAAATTGTACCCATCACAGGTTAAACATACATTGCTGAAGGAAAATAATGTATGTGAATGCAGCTGATGCCCCTGTACAAGTCATAACTGTGCCTGACAGCTGTCACACATGATCCAGTCATACGACTATGGGTACAGCACACTTAGTTGCAAAGCTCTGATGATCAGCACATGCATATGTCTAAATCTTGTTATTCAACCTTCAGAGTTCAGACCCCATTAGTATCTCAAATAAGTCAGACTTATCAATTGTGATGCTAGCATCTATAATAATTAAGAAAATTACTCAAGTGTCAATGTATTGCTTGGCTGGTGTTTTAAGACTTAATAGTCTTTCAGCTCAAAAGAGGCTCATAGTATTGTAGAACAGAGAAAATCTGAAGTAAGACTGAGGTGTCCTTGTAATATTCAAAGGCTTTAAAATAAAGCTACGTAAAACTCAAAGTGCCAAAAGCATCAAAAGCATCACACTAACTCTTGCGTTGAGTCTCAAAGCTAACCAAGGCAACAAGTGTTGGAGTCTCACAGGCATGGTAACACCCCCCCTTGCATAGGCTAGGTCAACTGACTCCCATTGGTTGAGATTTACAGACTAACCATTCAAGAATCTAAATGACATGATTTAAAAAGATCAAGAAAGTCATGTATTCACGTATGCAGTTCAATGGCTTCATTACAGAATTCTGATATTCTTCAAAGAAAGTAATTAAGTAATATAAAGATGTTATAATGGGTGGTTAAATTGTAAGGGCCGATTTTGAATGTAAACCACACCTAAACGTCAAGTTTTTTTCTGCATTTAATTTGACATTTCTCTATTTCAGACTAATTCAATTTAAACCATGGTAAGAGACACAATCGAGCAACGCGTTAAAGTTATTCAGACTTATTATAAACTGAATTTGTGTTTTATTCAAAATCAACATCAGCCCTTCAAATTTAACCACCCTATACTCAAGAAAAGAACATTTAATACTTGTTATCAAACATTAATGTTTACACAGGTTAGCTACCCCATTAATCATCAAACTATCATGTAGAAATCTTCTAATCTAATTTCACAATCAAGACTTTCATGTTACTTTTCAGATTCAGAACGACTTAGGAAAAAGCAATTCTAGCATCATAACTCCAAAAGAATATCAAAATCATGCCACTTCAAAGAGGCCAAAAATTATGCACACTTCTGGGAAACCATAACTTGCATATGAATAGCAACAGCAAGGTGGATAGCAATAGCTTTTTATTGAAACTTGATGTATCTAAAAAATAGAGTTTGCAAGTAAAACAGCAATCATCAGTAGATAGCTATCTGGAAAGTCAGGTGAAAAGTTTCACACAGGGTATACATACCATGGAAGGTTGAAACTGAATGAATTCTAGGAGAAAGATGGCAAAGAAAAATAGTACAAACATTTAGTTGGAACATTTTGGGCATGTGTTCATTTTTAACAAAATCAGCAATACAAAATTTTATTTCATAAATATTCCCAAGGAAATAGGGTTGTATTTTAGAGATGTAGAAATGGCAAATTAGAAAATTTAAACAGGGAAAACACACAACAAGTAAGTGGTTCTCAGAAATGTATTATGTCCATATCAATGGCATATGAGAATGGATTTAAAACTTTGAACAATGGGAAATACAGGCCAGTGCAGAAATAAAAATAAGAAACATCAGGATGGCAGATGAAAAGAAGGCTAATGATAGATGATTTTTATCTCTTATGCTACTATCTATGCAATGTTTGTCTTCCTATTTAGTCACCCAAATTACACTGATAGTTTTAAAATTGTATCTAGATGTGATAAATCTAGTCTGAAATTACTTGAGAGTCTTATAATTCATCAGTTTAAACCAACTCTCAGTTTTTTAACCACTTTTCTCTGTTTAACTTGCTTTCATTTGTATTTCCATATAATGATAACCAGTACAGTATTGTTCTAAAAAGAAGTTTAATTCATTTAATACATCAATTTTTAATAGAAGGTGTTTTGACACACTTTTAAGTAGCTCCTTTTACATCAAAATAATAATAATGTTAGAAGTACTCACCTGAACGACCTCCATTCTCAAACTGCCACATGACAGCAAGAGCAAATGTGTCAGCAGCTGGATAAGCTTGCATGAGCTGGTTAAAGCTGTAGTCAGCATCATACTGGAAAGCTTTAGCAGGCTTCTGGAACATGTAGTATGCATTGATGCTCTGTAAGGTTATGATGACAAACTGCCATAAATTGTAGAGTTCACGGCACTCATTGTCTGGCAACATTCCAGCATCAATGAGTGTCAGGACTTGCATGCCATGGTAACCCTGAGCTTCAATGTCATGCCAGGCTTCTGCGACTTGTTCTTCATTTGAGACTTGGGGAGCTTCTGAGTTACCATTCAAAAATGACAAGCCCTTCTTAAACCCTGAGAATACAGCAGAGGTCACTGATGATGATGCATTCTGTGACTTGAGACCAATGACCTTGATGGCAAAATTTTTTATGGGACCTTTATAAGATGACAAAAGCATGAGGCTTGTATCACATTTCGAGGTAATTTTTACAAGCATTTCACTGAAGGAGCCTCCTTCTGTCAGCTGTACCATACTGCCTTCATCATATGCAAAACCTGGCTCAGGTCTGATGCACAACTTTTGAAATGACTGCATTTTAAGATAAATTGTTAATTCTGGAAAGAAAAATAATAGTACAAGAAATTAGGCAATCAACAAAATCTTGACATACTCCCTACCAGACCCAATTTTTTACTTTGGAGGAAGGATCAACGAGCCTTCTTTGAAAAACTGATAAGTATGTTGCGTGAATATCAGTGACAACAAACATAAAAAAACACAGCTATAGCTCATACCTGATTCAGTTGTCACAAAAGTAAGAAGCTAAGAACATTAATCCATGGATAAAGTTCTTTCTATATGACTTAACCAGAAAGAAGAGCATTGAGAAATAAACATTCCAAATTCATGCACATGAGCATGGCATTTGGAAAAGTTTTAGTTTCTAATAATAAACACCATAATCTAATATTTTTTTTATTTTCTCTATACATGTATTTAATTTTCTCAATGAATGGCAATAGCTCTTTAGCAGAGTGAATACTTACTCTGTTTCTGCACATCATGTAAAGGTTGAATCTTTGAGAAGGGAAATTGTTAAATGCATTTTAACACTAGAGGAAGAAGGACAATGTGTCATATTAGCTTGAATGAGAGTATGTTATTTACTTTATCATATTATCTAAGCAAAATTACAGATCTACACAAAACTATAATTAAAAATTGAAAATCTTCCCAAACAATGTGGACTATAAAATCAATAAATATTTAGAATCCTCACAACCCAGAAATTATAAATCAATCTAGTAAAGTTACTACTGCCTATTGCCATTTAATGCTTACTTGAATCAGTTAAATTTAATCTATTCAAACTGTGCTCTGATGTAACTACAGTCAAAAAAACAACCTCTAATTTATTCATACAACACAATCAAAGAATACATTTTTATTATCAACCATACAAAAAAATTGCTTTTAAATGTATTTCTAAGTATTCTGTGAGTGTGTTTTAGAGCAAAAGGCAAAGTTATTTTACTCCAAAAAGATGTAATCCATTACATTGGCAGATAAGAAAATATTTATTGTCTTGCAGCAACTCCCTTCCAATGGCAATATTAAGCTGTATGTAGAGGAAAACCAGTTTAGTTATATTCCTGCCAACAATCCTAATTCAATGCCAAGGCAGCGACGTAGACCGCCACGCGCGTCACAAGCTGCAAGAGGAGCAGGAGCGCCAGGAGCATGACAGCAGCAGGGCTTTGGAGTCGAAAGGTTTTAGGAGGAGTCAGAATCATATTTTTAACTGAACTCCTGAAGTTCAATTAAATTACTTTTTAACATGTTCTGTTTATTCATTTTCACATGCTACACACACATAAATTAAAAATCGTAAACCAAAATGAACTTTTTCTTGATGTCTTTATTCAAGTTTAACTCATAAAACATATCAAATGTCTCAAAAGATAGAAAAAGACGTGGTACAAGCTCCCAGTGACCAGCGTCAGTAATGTAAGTTAATTATGCAAAATTTTCTTTACTATTAGCTACTGCATACATTTCATTGTAGTTAATTTATAGTTTCTACTTTTTCAAACCATTTTTATCAATAACTATCAAAGAATTACAAACGGTTATTTTGTAGGCTACTTTTCACAACAGCTAGTAATCTACATTCATATATTGAAAGTAAATTAAAAATTCATAATTGAATAGCTGCAAGGATAAAAAGAAGTACCAATGTGATCCCAAACATTGTTAAACACTGATCTTTCAGGTTTTAAAGAATTGCACCTTCAATGTCTAAAGGGGAGCAGTTTTTGAATAAAATTCTACAAAATACAAAAATAAAAGTACTCTAAAACATACACAATATATATATATACAGTGGTACCTCGACATACGAATTTAATTCGTTCCAAAA
>VOMN01089217.1:0-25494 GCA_014899125.1 Orchestia grillus | reverse complement strand
CCTCTTTACATATATATATATATATATGTACAGTACGTATATACACACACAATGATGAGATGAAAAAATTGAGCGAATGCTGTAGAATTCAAATGATTAGGAATGACTTGACTTTGATTGGAATGGTCACTATTTTTTTATCCAAGAAAATCTGGAAGTTCTTGAAACTATTTTAGAGGTTTCTTAACAAAGTTAAATGATTTGAGTTGGAAGCAAATTGTCGCACTTTAGTAGCAAAGAGTAATAAATTAGTAGGGTAATTATCAGCGCATTTGGCACAACTTTCAGCGCATTTGGCACAACTTTCAGCGCATTTGGCACAACTTTTAGCGCATTTGACACAATTTCAGCACATTTGGCACAATTTCAGCGCATTTGGCATAATTTTTTGCGCATTTGGTACAATTTACACAACGTCTGTTTATTTTTAATTGCATTGTCTGCAATTTACAACGTTTAACGTCTGTTCAATTTAGTGCGATGAAAATTATTGCGTCCCTTCATAACATCAAAAATTTATAGCCGTGAGTAATTAGGTAAAGGAATCTAAATTGGAGTTTTATTATTCTTTTTCATATCATGAGTGCTTAAATCAACGTATTTCATATTTCACAGAAGCCTTGCCGTGACCCCTTCGGGTAAACTAACTATGAAATGAAATTATATCAACCAGAGATTTCCTTACAATTCATTTTGATTCCGTCATGTTATTCATCTCAATTTTTCCTTGATTGATTTTAATATATAATATAGATACTCTCAATGCCTATTGATTCTTGAACTGAAATTTCGAAATGCTTTTAAATTACCATCCGTTTCACCATACAACAATTCAATGTTAGCATTCAAATAATTTTTTTCGCGCTCTTTTAACTTTTGATGATTATTTTCAGATAACCCACCTCCTCCCCCTCCCCCCCTTAGCTTCAAGTTCACTAAACCTGAAAGACCCTTTACGATGATTCCAGTTTTCAAAATATTATTAAATTTATATACGGATTTTTCTATCAGAAAAAATGAAGTGCAGCTTTTCCTGAATACTGAGAAAGTAAACGGAGAGATGTGTCATTTCTTTAAAATGATACCAAATTTTGTTCGTAGTTATTCTCAGACTCATATTTGTCTCTCCTTACAATTAATGTAATTCAATCGATGTAAATCAATGAAATAAATCTACTTTAAAGTGTTCAAACTCAAAAAAATTTTTTACTCTAGGTTTTACGTTTGAAGCGAGAAAATTGAAATGCTATGAATTTTTCATCGTCGAAAGTTCGTTACTTCATCAATGCGGAAATGAAAAGGTCTTTGCGACTTTGGAGGATGAATCCCAGTTCTCCCTCTACTAAAAAAGAACACTTAGTGTTGCATTCATCTCACTCCCCTGTTCCGACGCCTCTAATTTTCCCCGTGGTGTTCATGAAGCGTGTCTGCACTGCGCACGCTATTTCGGCGTCATAAAGAACACACGCATGTAATCCTGGAAGCTTCAGGCACTTTTTAGACGATGACTAGCGACCGTTTCACGGTAAGGGGTCTGTGACGCTTAAACCTTACGCTCAACTCCCGTAGAGTTTGTGAAGTTGGTGGGCTGCGATGTTGTTGGTTTGTGATGTTGTGGTGGTGGGGAACGTCATGTGCCCGAGGCGTTACTGATGTTCGAGAGCGGTCCTCAGGCATGCAAAGTACCTTCGAAACTTCGAAATTGGCTTTCTGGTTCATCACGTGGCTTGCATTATTGTAGTCCGGTCGTGGTGCGATGGACATTCAAGCTCTCAAGAGTATCACCTTGATTCCGCGTGAGACTTGTGATGCTTCAAACTTCAGTGAGGAGTGTTAGTGCTCGATGTTGGTGTTCAGTTTTGGTGTTCGATGTTGGTGCTCGATGTTGGTGCTCGGTGTAGGTGCTCGGTGTTGGTGCTCGGTGTAGGTGTTCGGTGTAGGTGTTCGGTGTAGGTGTTCGGTGTTGGTGTTCGGTGTTGGTGTTCGGTGTTGGTATTCGATTATGGTTTTCAAGTGTAGAAACTGTGGTCGGAGAGTTCGTCCAACTGCCACGTCAGACTCGCGCTCCGATGCCTCCATGACTCTCACTCCACTGCCTCTGCTTGAGAGACTATCGTCACAAAAATTTACACATCGCACAATTCAGTTTTCCGTCCTACTTTACAGCTGGCAGACCATTGCATGAATATAAAAAAGTGATATTACATGAAACTTAAAAAAAAACATGCGAATACGCATGAAAATAGTGAAACATATACAGTGAAAACTCAGGATGTATTTGTAGTCCTTATTACTTTAGATGCTCGACTTTGACTGAATTTCCGTGCATCCAGCTACGACATTAGAGACCGGAAATGTCCACCCCTCGAGGCTCTGATTGCCAGACTCCGACCCGAATTTCATCACCCCACCCAATGGAACGAACAACATCATCATTCTTAGATTTAGCTCTTATTCTACGTAGAGGGGTTTTGCTTGTTGTTCCCTCTAAAGCTGTTGCTCCCAGTGTTCTGGGCAAGATTGAAGCTGTCGCTCCCAGTAAGCTGTCTCTCCCAGTGTTCTGGGCAAGATTGAAGCTGTGGCTCCTGGTTCAGGGCAAGATGAGAGATTGGCTTGTGAAGTTATTTTTATTAAGGATACGATGATTGACTAGAAAGCAATTTCACATTCTGACAATCCTTGCATAATAATTTCATAATTCAATGTTAACAAGGATATTTCTGATAATCTGCTTCCATATAAAGAATTTGGTTTTGAAGTCTTCAAAATCTTTCGGTAATCAAACTTTGGGAGCTCAAAATTATTTTGAAGCTGATATACAAACATATAATTAAGCTATGCGTCGCACCTACGCTACATTCCAGTTCAGGTTTAAGCAAGATTTAAGTTTTTCACCTATCAGATTCCAACCGAATATTGTTTGAAATAAAAATTCGATTTTGATCGTGCGTAAGCCATCGGCATTCTGTGGTTGCTAATGTAGTTGAATGCTTTCTTGTCGCACTTAGACATGGTGAAACAAAAAGTAATCACTCTCGGTGCTTAAAATGAAAAGTAGCCATTCAATGTGGGTGTTCTCGTATTAACTGTACCAGTCACGACTGTACCAGTCACGAGTGTACGGCAAAATGTAAGGCAAAATGTACGGCAAAATGTACGGCAAAATGTACGGCAAAATGTACGGCAAAATGTACGGAAAAATGTACGGAAAAATGTACGGAAAAATGTACGGAAAAATGTACGGAAAAAAGTACGGAAAAATGTACGAAAATGGACGGAAAAATGTACGAAAAATGTACGAAAAATGCACGAAAAATGCACGAAAAATGCACGAAAAATGCACGAAAAATGTACGAAAAAATGTACGAAAAAATGTACGAAAAATGTACGAAAAATGTACGACAAAGTGTTCGAAAAAAAGAGTCGTATATCTCGTACGGAGGCCCACAGTTCGAGTAACGTTAATTTTGTGCAGGCCATCAAAATGAAGTTCTCTCTTTGGAGCTAAACTCTTTTGAAATGACAAATATTGGAAAACAAATATTTGATTCATATCTGTTAGGGTTAAACAATATCGAATCCTGACGTTGTATAACATGTTTCGTTGTGTGGTGAAAATATGTGATGTTTAGTAATTGTATACTGAAGTATATTCTGAAATCAAAACAGTAACATTATTGGGTCTAACATCGCTGGGCCAAAAAATTCGATGTCAAAATTGCACGAAAGATGAAATTGCTCATGGGGTAAATTCTGTTCAGTGTTGAATATATCCAAATGAATTTTTTAAAATCTTCCTCCATTGATATCTATATGACCTAGTACATCAAAAGCTTGTTGATTTTTGTTCTACATTCTTTTTGAAATGGCAAGGCCGCTGGAGAACATTTACATATGCGCACGAATGTGTTGTGAAATCCGACGCTGGATGTATTTAAGCGAACGCATTAATTCTAGTGTTTGTGATTACAACTTATGAGAGACGGTCAATCAGGTGCATTATGCGGACGTCTGGCTCTCCATTGATTGCATCGCATTGCATCGCTTGCATCGCATCGCTTGCATCGCATCGCTTACATTGCATCGCTTACATCGCATCGCTTACATCGCATCGCTTGCATTGCATCGCATCGCTTGCATCGCATCGCTTGCATTGCATCGCATCGTTTGCATCGCATCGCTTGCATTGCATTGCATCGCATCGCTTGCATCGCATATAGCTGAACATGTGTACCCTGAAAGAGACGTATGAGTTACTCAAAGTTTAGCTTTGTAATAAAGACGACAAAGTGCTTAGTTTTCAAACCCTAATGGAATATCTGGTTCAGCCCTCAAGAAATATTTTATGAAGAAAAGTATGTTCCTCATGCACTAAGATTTTATGTTACTTATCAGGGGACATATGACAGGCAATAGGGTTAGTTTACTTAATACTTTACGCTATGGCAACTCGGGTGCCCAGGGGGTGACTGTTAAGTTACTTCGGTAATTGACAGGTCTTCGGGGCTTCTAACTCGCGTGCCCACTTTGTTTCTTTCAACTTTCACGCCTTCTACGCCATCCTAATTTTGTTTTTTCTTCCTGTTTTTTCTCAACAGTTTCTATGCGCACGGCATCCTGTGTGGGAACACACCTTGTGCATAAATTCCCCGTTCTCTTTAGTCCATACCAAATGGCCCCTTCTCTTCGCTATCTTCAAATCACATTTTAGGTGGATATGAAGTTTTTAATAAACTAGTAATCTAACTCCCATGTAATATTTTTCCTTAAACTGGCATACCTCGGGCAAGCCACGAGTGAGCATTTACTTTAAACAGGCCAAGTGTATTTTGTTTGGTACGATTGACACATTTTTGAGATATTTGCTTGCAGGCTGTCATATTGTACTGCAACGCGTCTTTAGTCAGAGAAACTTGCCTTTGATGTGAAGTAAGCTAAGTAGATTTATTTTGCGAGTTAGTTTCAGCTGGCGCTTGGGAACCTGATAATTGGACACTTCTAGGAAATTGATTACTACTCTTTAACAGTGTCGGCCTAAAAGGACGATTTTATCATTCTGTAGGACGATTGAATTGTGGAATTGGAGACCATTCTATAGGACAATTTAACTGTAAAATTGGAGACCATTCTACAAGACGATTGAATTGTGGAATTGGAGACCATTCTATAAAACGATTGAATTGTGGAATTAGAGACCATTCTACAGGACGATCGAATTGTGGAATTGGAAACCATTCTGTAGAACGATCGAATTGTGGAATTGGAAGCCATCCGTACGAGAGGTATTGATGACTCTTTTCGAGCTATTTCAGACATGATGGCATGACTACTTGAAGTAACACTAAGTGTAAAAGATGGTTGCAACATCAGATGATTAATCCTGCATTTCACTCCCATCTACACGGGTCTGAACCACAGCTGACGAATAAATTTGCTCTGATAGCCAAACCCTCTGTGATTAGCTAATGCCGCTTTGATCCTCATTCTTTTTGTCTTGCCTATATATAGTCAGTAAAAAGTCGGTGTACCCCCAGGCTCTCTCGTTCCCCCTGAACTGAGTCTACGATTCGAGAGTAGTTCGGTATCGATGCAGAATTGGCGAGCCAGCGCTCAAGAGTAACTTTTAATAGAACGGTGAATTGAAACATTCGTTAGTGCAAATGTAAATATTCGTCATTGATAAATTGGCAACAAGTCTACGGCTAAGTTGACAACATTACATGGTGAATGTGAGATTATTCTTTACTTGTGAAGTTTTAAGAACTGCTTTTGCATGTTTTGAAAAGTTAAAACGTTGGAATGCATTTTCAACAATTATTACATGGATGACAACTCCCCCAACTGTTACTGGAAATTTTCTACATTGACTACTCAGAATAAGAACAAACTGTACATATCGCGTTCGTTTGCCGCACTCGCTCAAACAACAAGATCGTTTATGCCATACAACTAATTCTAACATTGCGCTAAGCTATCTTGTGTAATTCATAAGTGTATTGCTGGGCATATGATACTTGAAACCACAAGAATTACAATACACAGGACGAAAACATGACATTACACACTCAAGGTTCGTTCATAACGTACAAAGAAATATGATGTCTGGAACAATGTTTCAGAAGTACGATACTTTTTCAGCAGGTATCTCAACTGGAGTCAGAATACTGATGTTATGAATCCCCCCACCGACTTCCGTGCGTGACTCACTAGTAGCACAGACCACGCACTAGTAGCACAGACCACGCACTAGTAGCACAGGCCACGTAGTAGTAGCACAGACCACGCACTAGTAGCACAGACCACGCATTAGTGGCACAGACCACACACTTCAAGAAGCGATCTCAGGCCCCTGCGGCCACATACATCACACGTCCCGACCGGCGCCTCATGGCGTGTCGTGAGCACGTCAACAACCAAATCACATAATCCCAAGAGCTCACCTAGCGCACTGCTAGGTTTCCTGGCCGTGTAATTGTCGGGATCGATTAATGCGGTCGTGCCGGTGGAGGGCCGCGGCAATTCTGGCTGGATTACGAGCTTTGTAACCCCACTTTCTCACCTGCGGCAAAAGGGTCTGCATGCCCTAATTGGTGCAGAACATGAGATTTTCCATCGGATTGGTCGAAATGGCCAGGCAAATCTGTTATTATTCATAGATATTGCAAGTTTATGGCCTTCCAAACGTGAGTCGTTCAAGCTTGAACCTGTGGAAGGGTTTCTTTGGGATTTTCTCGACTATGTAGCATTGAAGTAAAATATTGAGGTATTTACGACGAAGATTTTTTAGTCTCTCGTCCGTCCAACCATTGTTTCTTAGCTTGAACTACGCATGACAGAACCAATAATCTTCCACGTTGTGTTAAGGAAATATATCCAACGGTTTACGTTATTGTTACAAAACAAAAGTTACATGTTTAAAATGAGAAATTTCATCAATCACGCGTGAAAATTTCCCACTGTTAATAAAGGATGATTTCTGTCGTATTCCATGTGATGCCGAGACAGACGATGACATGAGGTCCCTAGAATCATACGCCATGTATAGCGAAAACGAGTTGTCGCCCCTAAACCTCCCTCTGTCCGGAAAGTGAGCCATTTGAAAAAGGAATACCTCTATTAGTTGATCAGATACACGGGTTACCTAGTTGTGAAACTCCTTTGAAGCCGTTTTCTGATGTTTTAAAATGCGGCGCGTGATCGGGACCGTCTGCTCCTAAAGGCCTTTTATAGCAGTGAATTTTGTGACTAGTTGGGTCATTAATCAGTATTGTTGTAATAATTTATAAATGCATGCCTTTAAATTCCTCTCGTCTTCCAGAATAATAATCATTTCCACCATGATCCAAATATTTGTCCATTGCCCATATTTTGAGGCTAGAAATAATGTCCGATTCACGGAAGAAAGTGCCTAGCCCACATGATGTTTCCAACAAACACTGTAAAGAATTTTATAAAAAATTCAACCTTTATTTGTAGTTTTAATTTTTTATATTCCAGTGTCTAATTGTAAAGGTTTCGAGTTCGAAATTTGTTGCCCTATCGTTCATCGACCCGGACGGTTCGATATATTATAGCAGAGTCGTCGGGAGTTTCAATATTCGTAGCTAACAGTTGACGGCATCTATTCTTCACTGGGGGAGAAAATTACTTGTAAAGTTTAATAGAAAAGTTGGAGCTGGTCGGCCCGAGCAAGCAGACCAGGACAGCGAATCTTCCTATTGGCTTTCATTCTCCTGGGAAATGTTTTCCCTGACTTGCTTGCTCAAAAGGTAAAATTATTCATAGATTATTTTGGTGCACTTGAATTGAAAATTTTCACAAAATTCTATTCGGGGCTTCAAAAACCGAAAATAGAATAAAATCAATAAGGATGTCGATAGTTTACCTTCCTTCCATGCTTGGACTGATGATGAACCTTGAAGTGCTCGCAAGTTCTAAAGCTTTTATGTAAATGAAAGTTTGTAACTAGTATGCTTTTACCTACGTTCTCGTCGTGGTTTTTAATCAGATTACGGTCCCTTTGGCATAAATCCTTTAGTATTTAACTAAGTCACCCGTAACCCGCTGGCTCACTGTTTTAAAATCCCGTTCGAGATTCTCTGAAGATTCTTTATTTCCTTCAAAATACTCAAAACCCTCAAAATCATTCATGCACTTTAGTCCCAATGAATAGTAATCATGATACGATGGAAAAATCCTTATTCAATTACTGAGGGATTAATTTTGAATTGCTGACCTATGTTATTACTGAAGACCGTGCACGGCTTCAAGCAAAATCGCGTGTTTTAGTACCTTAAAGATAAGCGTGGTCGATGACTGCTTTTTTCCTACATCGAACCAATTACTTTACCCAATTATATCAACTTTTGGGTGTTTTATCCGTCAAGATGGTTTCAAAATTGTATCCTTTTGTAACGCTACTGATCTCGATTGACTTTAAAGTGTTGTAATTTATTGCCGTAGGCCCACGCTGAACAGTTCTGAAACTTCTGTGTCATTGGACGCTTCGATTTAGCGTCTTGATATCTTGGACAACGTCGAGTCTGTTCTTGTCTCTCGCATGTAGTCATGCGATTGTTTACGTACAACATATCTTTTCTTTTACAGTGTGTACTGAAGATGAGCAATGGGCTACTCGGAAGCTCTAGAGAATGAAAATTGAAGAACCCAAAACTAATACGTTTTTACCTACCTTCATTTTGTGCTATTAAATTAGATTAAACTTCCCCCGAGATGCATCCGTACGTCTACACTCATTCAATTCCTGATGAAAGGATTCATTCCTAAACTTTAAGCAATCATTTCAGAAGTCGTAAATTACAAATTTAGCTGTTTTGAATTTTGTCATTAATAAGTACCTTGGCGGGTCACTATCCTTCAAGTAGGTCAAACGACTGAATATATATCACCCAACTCCCCCCCCTTCAACACCGCTTGCCCGATGCCTGGCACAGCACACCACTATGGGGCAAGTTTCATTCTCCTGGAACTTAGTGCTATTTCCGAAATACTTCATTAAAAAACAACAGAAAAGGCGCAGTATCCTCATAAAACTTTGCATTGTGCAGAAATTATGTTCATAACTAGTAGAAACAATACTGAAAAAAATAAAAATTCCATTGACCTCACCACCTTATTGAAGTTCTATGAGTTGAATGAATTTTTATTTTCGTTCATTACAAAAAATGCGAGAAATTTCGGCGTTAGCCCAGGAACAAGACACAAGTGAAAATTTGTTACCCAGTTTTATTCATCCGAATGCAGACATTGATAGTACATGCAGACAGTTCTGAGACGCACGTTGTGCTACATGCACGTGAGAGGAGATGGGATGCCTGCTGTCGCAGTTCTGAATAGGAACACTAGCTGCTGGATCTTTCTGGATCCTAACAAATTTTAAAGCTTAGGCTTTGTAATTCGTTGATCGCCTTACACTCACATGCAGTATGTATATATATAGTTATGAGGCAAACACGTTGTCTTCAGATGAATGATTCAAGTCCAGGGGTTCAATACAGGACTCCGACTTTGAAGGTGGCAACACTGTCGCGTTTTGAAGTTAGACTTGCTCACATCATTTTTGCCTTGTCGCTTTCTGTACTCGGGCTAATGGTTCATGGTTATTTTAATAATTCAAATACGAGAGTTTTCTGTAACCGCAAATAAAATGAGTGCTTGCGCACAGGTAAACCTTTACGGAAGACTGGTTGGTCAGTACACCTATGTTCTTTTTACTTTTTTACTTTTTTTGAGACGCATCGCGTCGAAAATGAAGGCATTGGCACCCTCTCAATACGTAAGCTACGTGTTGACAGATATGACGTCACGTGTTGTCCGGCAATAAGATGGAATGAAAGAGGTCCGTCGGGACGTGTTTAAATTTTTTTCACGATTTTGACACCGTCAAAGTATGTCGCAGGGGCCAAGAGAATATATCATGCTAAAAAAAATTGTAGTTGAGCCGCAAAAAATAGTTGGATTACCTCTGCTACATCAAAAATGCAATTTCGCTCTGGAGTCTTGAGTGTTTGTTCATGATTAAGCTACAAAATGTATACAACAAGGCTTAGGAAGTGTTCGTTGATTAGGAAGGTCTACAATAGGGATGTATTTCGCCGGCACTCAGTTTACTTTTTTGAAATCTTACTTTGTCGGCTGCTTAGGGCTCATTTCACTCATCTGATCCTCACCGAGCAGCCTTCTGAGATACGTGCAGTACACCCAGTGTGAGATCAAATTTCACTTCCTCACTTTCGACTTTATTACTTCTTTCATTCACCTGGTCCTTCAAAGTCATAGTCACAACCGTCTCAGTTAAACAGAAACGGTTTGTAAACCTTGATTGTAACACTAAGACGCGTTAACTGGATACTTGAATTAGAGACAAATTTTACCCATCCTAAATTCGAAAGTTTTTACTCCGAGCTAATGACATCGGAGCGCAGGTAGATTCAACGAAATGCATAAACACGTTCTCGAGAGAAGTGAATGCAAAACTCCTTTTGAGGAGAGCCGAATGTGCTAGATACAGGATTGGACTCCATGAATAATTTGGTTTGATGGAACTGTGCGGCTGTGATGGGGTCGAGGGGTCGGGAGCTCCCCACGGGGGAGGGGGGGGAGGGAAGGCGAGAAGAGGGGGCATTGCAGTGGCTCTGATGAGAGGTAAACACAGGCACTTAGCATTTGATTTCTTAATCGGAGTGGCGTGGTTAAAGGTTAGTGATGTATTCAAACGCTTCTTGCACGGGTTATTTGTGGGTGAATTTTACATTTTACAATCCGCTGTTTTCATACGCGGTAGGTGTATTTTCATGCTGTGTAATTTCTGAATAATGTCGACTGTTTATTGCGACTGATGAATGTATTAATGCGCCTGAATACTCTAAAATCGGCAGCGTGTGCTGTGTGCGTGTGTCTTCCACGCAGACACGAATCTTTCAATTGGTCATAGCGACTGAATCCTTTTGAAAAGCAAAGAGACAAAAACTTTCATTGCTTCTTTTACTGAGGTTAGTGAACAGCGCATTTCACCCAAAGGCTTGTTCGACCCGCTGCGAATTTTAAGCGATAAGATACCCCGCATCCTACTGTGAAATGCGACGCGACGCAATGACGCAATTTCACAGTGTTAATTCACTTGCTGATGGCGAAGGACGTGGTTACATAAATTAATAGCTGACCACTCCCCTCATTCCTGAGGCCATATTTTATTCTACTCTCGAATGCCTCGATGCGTCCCAGCGTCACACCTCGGACCGCTGGAGCAGCAGCAGCTTGGCGTCGTGCGATGCATCACATCAGTCGGACCTAAAATGTTGGCGCGTTGAAGTTGAAATTGGCGTCTGTGTTATACCGCGAGACTGAAAGCACTTTTCTGTTTGTCATACGAGTTGAATGCGATGTGTCATATAAAGTTTAATGCGACAATTGTGTATGTAAAAGCAGTTTCATTTGCTTGTAAGTAGTGAACCTGTGCATATCGAAAGTCCGTCCATATTCTTATTACTAACGCAATTAGTGGCGACTGGAGTGCATGTTGTGTCCGTAAGAAGGTGAAGGGAAACACTTCGGAATGAAATGGCTTCTTCAGCTGAATGCATGAAAAGATAGTTCTGTGTCACAGATGATCCTGTGTCACAGATGGTCCTGTGTCACAGATGGTCCTGTGTCACAGATGGTCCTGTGTCACAGATGGTCCTGTGTCACAGATGGTCCTGTGTCACAGATGTTCCTGTGCCACAGATGGTCCTATGTCACAAAATTTCACTCGTGTTTTCCTCCGGGGTCGGGACCATAATTTCCACTTCTCTGTAACTGAAACAATGAGAAATAAAAGAATGCCAAAATTTTGCTCGTGCGATCTGTCTTGTGAATTTCTAAATTTGTCATTCTCCGATGCGCTACCAGAAATGAATGTATCACAAGTATCGTCATTTTCTGTTGCCATACAAGGAGACAAACACTAAAGTTACCTCAGCTCTCGCTAGCGCATGGGACTTCTACTTCTGTATGTTCCGTGCCCATTTTCTTTCTTTCCATTTTCAGGGCTATTTCGGGTAATTTTTTAGACTTCCCTCTCTTTCTTAACTTGCTGTTTCTACGTACAGGGGATCCTGTGTGGGAACACACCCTGTGCATAGATTCCCCGTTCACCCAAGTCCATGCTAAATGGCCCTTTCTCTTTCGGTGCGAGCTACTGAAGCACTGCTACCTTCACTCCCGCCACTACTGCCACATGCAGGGAGAAAATAGAGCTCTCAGCTACACTCTCGTACTTGCATCACTCGATTCTTGGGAACCAAAACCGAGCGAAAAGTAAAACGGTGTTGCAATCATGAACTACTGGGACACAATTCAACGAAGGCAACGCCCTCGTACTCGTATCACTCGATTCCTGGGAACCAAAATCGAGCGAAAAGTAAAACGATGTTGCAATCCTGAACTACTGGGACACAATTCCACGACTGCGTCCTCTCGCGAGGCCGAGGAGAACATCGCGTTTCTGCAGATGAGAAATTTCGTAGCGCGACTTCCACGCACAGCGTGAGGCTTTCCGTTCTAATAAAGCCTAAAATAAACACCAATTTGCGTCCTCACTGAGAGTATAATGGCATTTTTGGGCTCAGTTTGGGCTGAGAGTTTCTGGAGTACTTCGGTTTGCTAGAGTTCAATTTCCCAACCCGATGAAAACAATGATTACAGGCTGGTCCTGCATAATTTTGCATAATCGCATCGCTTCAAGTGATCAGATTATAATAAACTTCTGTTAAAACAAAATGGAGACAGGGGTCTGAAAAGGAAACCCAGTTCTGACTTTTCATACCCGTAGTACATTATTCATTCACCTTTTTATTCGCTAATATATTCATCGTTTTTTTTTTTGTTACCGGTTCCTCAACTCATTTACATTTCTTATTTGTGTATTCATACCTTTTTCATTCATTTATTCTTTTAAGTTTTGCAGCCTCACGCAGGGTCGCCAACCATGAGATATGCCAGTCGGCGATATCTCAAATGCCATCAACCGAAAATAGAAACTTTATTTTTTACTCTCACGGCTTCCTCGCGCATTCGTGCGACTTTTCGTTTAAAATATCGCCGTGGAATGTACCTCTCACTGAGAGCTTTGACGAAAGCGACGGAAATGAACTTTTACTTCCGCTGCAAGCTGTTTTTTGTAAGTTTGGTCTTCAACGCAAAAGTTGCGCCTCGATTTTATTTCTCTATAACAACTTGAACGTTTGAACTGGTAGTTCATAATTGGATTGCTGAGTGAATTATCTTCTATGTAAAACTGATCTGTTAAAACCGGTGCAGTGTTGGTGCAGTGTTGGTGCGGTGTTGATGCCGTGTTGGTGCAGTGTTGTTGCAGCCTTTGTGCAGTGTTGTTGCAGCCTTTGTGCAGTGTTGTTGCGGCATTTGTGCAGTGTTGCTGCAGCTTTTGTGCAGTGTTGTTGCGGCCTTCGTGCAGCGTTGCTGCAGCCTTTGTGCAGTGTTGCTGCAGCCTTTGTGCAGTGTTGCTGCAGCCTTTGTGCAGTGTTACTGCAGCCTTTGTGCAGTGTTGTTCCAGCCTTTGTGCAGTGTTGCTGCAGCATTTGTGCAGTGCTGCTCCAGCCTTTGTGCAGTGTTGTTCCAGCCTTTGTGCAGTGCTGCTCCAGCCTTTGTGCAGTGTTGCTGCAGCCTTTGTGCAGTGCTGCTCCAGCCTTTGTGCAGCGGATCAGGTGATTTTCTCTCGTATTGAAATTGAATGGAGGCCACTAGATGGAAACTGCTCTTCGGTGCCACTAGCTGTCCGTCATCAGCGCAGCGACGCTAGCTGTCCGTCATCAGCGCAGCGACGCTAGCTGACCGTCATCAGCGCAGCGATGCATTTACAACATTTTCAAGATTTTTCAAGTCTTCTTAACCCTTTTCGAATTGGTATTTGCGTATTAATCGATTCATACGTACAATTGATTGATTCAATTTAAAAAAGATTTTGTTTCATCAGAGATGTATATTTCGTGAATAAGGCGATATGATGGCGTGGGTGCAAATGCTGGGTCTTGCCTACATAATATGGCTGTCTTTTGGGACAAATATATCCAGCTAGACTTCGTGAAAATAAGTGGTGTGGACTCGCATGTCGGAGCAGACTCGAAACACTTGACTGCATGGTGTGCCAGGTCTGCCTGACTCAAATTTTTCCAAGGTTAAATAGTACCCGAAAAATTCGCTGATGGGCAACTGGGTTTTGAGATCTCGCACTTACCCCCCACTCAAAAATCAAGCTTTGTATTGGGGTAGGCCGCGGGTGACCACACTCATATTCGCGGTGGTGTCAGGCAAAAAACTGCGCAGCATCGGCGCAGAAATGACCTATTTGGGGCAGGCATCGCCTGCGCAGCCTCTGTGCAGCGCAAGCTCTGACATGCAGACTTTCACCGACATCTTTTGCTTTGGGCTGTCGCAAGTTACAGCCACGCCGGCCTGGCGGGGCTGCCCTGCGCAACCCCTGTGCCGTGCAGTTCTCTACAGACACGGAGGCCGCGTGTATTTTGTCTGCCACGAATCTGCGACTCATTGCGCAGCCAAAGGATCACTCGGACTACACTTGCATTGCTTCAGCGATCTGCAGTCTTGCGGTTTTTTTTCTGCCGTGATCACTCGCGGTAACGTGGGTAATATTTAACGGCGTTGCCTTATATAAATAGCTTCTGAAATTGTTAGTTCTCTGTTCAGCTACCACAGCTCAGGCGTTATTTCAAATAGTGAAACGCCACCGAATTTCTGCAGTAAAGGGATGATACTGCACTGATGAAAATTAGTGTTAAATTGAATGATTTGAAGGAACCCCGTTATGAAATGTTCTGCGGGTACCGGTGTTCAATACTTGCTCTAAGAAACACGTTCGAGAAGCTCCAGTCTTTTCATATGAATCAATTATCTGATTAGACTGAGGTTCGAGTTTTCCTCAAAGATTTGTTGTTAACTGAAAGCTTTACAGCAGCGTTTTATGAGAGCGCTATGCTTCTTGCACCGTAAAAACTCATTGAAGCGTTTCGAGGGATAAAAACTTTAAAACTCACGGCAAAATGCATTGTTGTATCTCTCACACATTACATCTTGAAATATGAAGCTCTAGTAATAATATCAGTGAAACAAAACCCATGAAAAATGAACCAAGTTTATTCCTTGAATTTATTATATTGCTTTTATGGATAAAATATAGCAATATGTTTCGTTTTTATCACAAATGTGAATTACATGATTGTGAAATAAATACGGAACATATCATCTCATGCGTGCAAAGAACAGGTGATAACGATGAGTTTACTCCTGAGTGGGCCACCACATGGTGTACCAGAACGCATTACCAGTCGTCTCAAAAACCGTTTGCAGGTATTATTTGAAAGGAACATCTCATACCAGAAAAAAGAGTTCTCACGGCAATGTAAACCTAATGCTAGATGCATTGAGACACAAGTCTTGATAGGAACATCTCAAACTAGCAAAAAATCTTTCAAGCCAATGCAAACCTAATGCTAGGTGCATTGATACACAAGCCTTGATACACCTGCTAGTGTTGTGGAGGCAACTAACGAGCCATCGATCAGTGGGAAACAGCATTACTGCCTCCCAGGGCCCCGATGCATCAGCCACCTTGAACCCCAGGCTGCTTTTCCTCCTCCTTAACTTCTGCCGAGTTCGGTGCCAGGTGAACTGAAATTGTTCAAAACGCCGGTGCTCGTTTCGTCGTCGCGCGTCAAAACTCGACTCGATGTTCTCCTCTAACGAGCAATAAAGCCTTTAAAGCACTTGCTCAATGCTGCGAGTTTTTTTTCTCGTTCGGAAGATCTGCTAATGAAAAAGAAGTTGGCTCTTCGCCTGCTCTCAGAGTGGAACAGGCAATTTTTTGTACGTGGTTCATACGAAGTATGAATCGAAAGACACGTGATTAAATCGGCGTTCTGCGAAGTTTATCAAAAATGAGAGAAAATTCTAGACTGAATTGATAAGTGCACCTGGGCTTATTATTCAGGTATTCATGAATATAATTAATTGTAAAAAAATATTTGTACTGGATATTGCATTAAGTATTTATAACGAGCAAATGAAATGCATTTATTGTCCTTATTTCGCATTTCAAATTATATACTATTCTACAGATCGATTAAATTGTGGAATTGGATACCATTCTACAGAAAGATTAAATTGTGGAATTTGACACATTCTACAAAACGATTAAATTGTGGAATTGGATACCATTCTGCAGAACGATTAAATTGTGCAATTGGATGTCATTCTGCCGAACGATTAAATCGTGGAATTGGATACCATTCTACAGAAATATTAAATGGTGGAATTGGATACCATTCTGCAGAGCGATTAAATTGTGGCAAAGGAAAACTTTTCGTCGTTGGCAAATTCAACGAGAAATTCAGTACTTTTCAATGTGTGCGATCCCTTAGTTGTAGCATGGCAGCTGTTTGTACATCAAAACAATTCTCAAAGTGATCGTATGAACTAAATAATTAAAAAAACTTTAATATTTTTCTTTATAAACATAAAGTATTGCTCCATATGTGAATACAAACAAACCAGCACATCGTTCGCATGTCCACACAGACTGTTTTGCTGTGTGCTTTGATCTCGTGTATTTTTGCTGTGAAAACATTTTTACTGTTCCGTATTCGGAAAAGTTTCCGCTGGTTTTGCAGGGTTTCCGTTCGCGTAGAAGCGAATTAAAATTCTATCCCTCGACATTGAGAAGAAACGTAATTTTTTCGACCTCTTCTTCACGAGTGCTGCTTTTGCCGCGTTCATTTCCAGCGAGGAAGAAGCGAAGCCTTTGTCGGTACTGCGAAGAATGGCCTTCTTTTTAGGATCCTTCAAAGCAGTTAACTTTTGAGTGAGTAACCCGGCTTACCTGATGCGATCTTCAGTGCGACTGTAATTTTCTGTAATTTTTCTAATGATGCTCTCCATGAATACTTTCAACGAGACAACACAGCGCACAGCAAATTTTTCTAATGATGCTCTCCATGAATCCTTTCGAGACAACACAGCGCACAGCAAATTTTTCTAATGATGCTCTCCATGAATCCTTTCGAGACAACACACCGCACAGCGACCTCTGAGTGGGGCTGGGCTGCCGTTCTGTAAGCTGCGCACGCTCCTTAACTTTTGCGTCTGCAAATTTAATGGAGCAAAATTATTCGACGTAATTGAATAGGTTTCCGAAGATGCAGCTGTGGCCAATTGTGTGTGAGTGTATATACACCTTAATGGCCTGGCTGTGTGATGTGTTTTGTTGTTTAACGAATGCTAGTGCGGTGATAAATACCGTGAAGTATTTCAAAAAACTGCAGTTGTTATTAATAAAAACTTATTTATACTTCCAGCGCGCGAGCTTAATTAGTAACTTCTTTGTTGAAAAATAACATCCAATCTTCCATCCCTAGAAACATGTTTCGGCCGGCTGTTTCAGGATTTTCAGAGAATTAAAAATTAAAAGTTAAAATGAATAAAAAAATGTATTACAAATTGGATTAAATTTCGATTAAATTCATTTAGAGTAAAGTTGATTCAATCTAGGAAATGGAGGGAAGTCTTTCGCAAATTAGCACCTGTAAACTTCGTGTTTACTTGAATTTTCATTTTTCTGTTGGTTTTTACGTTTGCTTGTGAATGTTATGCCTTTGTGCGAAGATTATGCCTTCGATTGAATTTTCATCATTAGTGTGAGTACTGGCGTGTGCTCGGGCGTCATAGTATACTTATTCAGTCTCAGTCTGATTTATTACCAGAGCACCAGTGCAACGATGACGATTTTATTACTTTTTTATTTTAATCTTCAAGACACATTGGAATAAATATATAACTCTGAAATAGTTTGTATTTCAACAGCAGTACGACGTAATTTTGCACCCGGGTTCGTACAGAAGAGAGACGTAATTCACGACTTCTGCGTTCACGAAACCTCTTTATTTTTTGAGACCATAGATAACAATTCACGAATTCTTCGTTCACGAAAGCTCTTCATTTTTTTAAATTATCAATGGTAATTCACGAAGGTCCCAATTCGCAATGATTTTAGAATGACTTGCCTCAACATTTTCTAGTCGTGAATTATATGCGCTCTGATGCGCACAGTGTTGTACAATCTTTTGTCTCAGGAAGCTCAAGTTGTAGGGAGGCAACCGAAAACACGCTCTTTATACCTCACTAGTCTGACTTTTTTGCCACCCCGTCCATGAATTTATACATTAATTGATAAAAGTACTAGGTAGGCCAAACTATAGATAATTATGCATGCGCCGGTGACAGTGAGGCTGGGCAACCAACACTCCTGAATCCTGCTAGACCTAGCAGGCATGTGTAGCAGAGTGTGGCGTAGGGGGCGCCCTTTTGAATACAATGTCTTCACGATGAGCAAGCGTTCCTCAGATGTGAGATGCTTCATGCTGCACCACGTAAAAGTGATATAGAAAATTTACACAAATGATCGTTAAGAGGAGCAAGAAAACTTGGCAGAAATATTGAAAGTATGCCTGCAAATTTCAAAGCACGTGAGTGTCATCCTAACGTAGTCCGTCGGTATCTTTGGGTTACTCGATAATATGATTTTCTTGACTCATTCTTGGAATAAGAACTTCTACCCTAAGTGTAACTTGCTTCAAAGAAAGCACAATAAAATAAATGTAATAAATAAATGTAATAAAAGAAAAAACTTATATCCAAAGAAAGAATTTTTATCCAAAGAAAGAAAACGGTACAGGAGAGTCGCGCTTCTGTGAACGCGCCTCGCTAAATTTCAGAATCTGAAACTAAATTCATGTCAGAATAGACCGCGCTGGAACACCGATTGTGTTCACGGGCTCTGCGTTTACATCGTAACGGAAAATATCCACAATGTTGAGATACACTGTCTACGTATATAAGGAATTTTTCATGTTTTCTTGCAGCTCTTGTATGTATAAAAGTTTAGGAACAAAGCTGTTGTGTGCCTCATGTGTGCATCGGCCTCAAAATTAAAATTATATTCGCACCAGTCATGGCAAAATTTACACATCCTTCATCGTGGTATTAGGGAAATTTTACCGTTATTATCGTACATCGTTAAAATATTCGTTAAATTATGCAATATATTAGTCATCACATTTATTAACTCCCCGAACAAAACTTGGGCTTGGCATTAAAATTCTTCCAGCGTACTATCCAACCACTTATCATTCAGTTGTGAATTATGCAAGCAGTTAATTTATCTCCTTTTTTTGCAGGTAAGCGATGCAATTTCATTAAGCAAGTCAACACTCTGCACGACTGCCCGGCGCACGCCAGTCACCCATCCAAATGCTGACCCGACTCAGCGTTGCTCAACTTTGCTGATCGAGAAGTGGCGCCTTCGACCTCATGTGACCAGGCATGCGTGAGTACAAAACACGACGTCATATTCCGGAACAATTTTCAGTAGTGTGTTGTTACTACGCATAACCATGTAAAAAACAGTATAACGTAGGCACATCTTTAGGGAGCAGGTTGTGCTGGTGGATATGAGGTGAATAAAAATTGTCATTATTTTGATATGATTTTGATACTTCACGGGTATTTATGTTTCGTCTTCACAGTGTTGTTGAAGAAGAGTTACATCCATAAGTCACTGGGTAGGTGAGTAGTTAAAACTTTCTGTTGTTCAAGATTACGTTTATTCATTCACTGGTAGTTCATACATTCATTTGTGGTAGTTAAAATGTATGAACTACGAACTGCTTGCACTGCAAATATTGCTAAATTGCACGCGAGGGAAAAGAGAAAGTGCCTAAATTACCTTCAGCTCGACCAGCGGAGTGACTATGGAGCACGGCACGGAGTGACTATGGAGCACGGCATGGAGTGACTATGGAGCACGGCACGGAGTGACTGTGGAGCACNCACGTGGAGATCATGGAGCACGCATGTGGAGATCATGGAGCACGCATGTGGAGATCATGGAGCACGACACGTGGAGATCATGGAGCACGACACGTGGAGATCATGGAGCACGCACGTGGAGATCATGGAGCACGCACGTGGAGATCATGGCCGACAACACGAGTGGCACCAGCGAAGACTGCCACCAAGTCCTGCCAGGAAAATTAAGAGGCTGGGGCTAGAAGGGGCCGCCGAACTTGTTTATTGCAAATGAACATATCCAAGCCGTCGTCTAATGGATAAAGTCCAGTAGCCTTCTTCTCTTTTTATTGAATCCCGGTACCCGCCACTCAGATTGCTGCCTGCGCGTCTGAAACGCGTGTTCGCGCGTAACACAGGTTTTGCACACGTGTGTGTGTTTAGTGTGTGTGGGTGTGTGGGTATGTGTGTGGGTGTGTGGGTATGTGTGTGTGTGTGTGGGTATGTGTGTGTGTGTTTAGCGTGGGTGGGGTGATCTGGAGTTCTTAATGATTTAATCTTTTTAGTCCTGGGCGTATGTATAAATAGTTTTTCATGTTTACTTTCAGTGTTTTAGGTTGAATGTACCGAGAAATGACTAACGCGAGACTGTTGTTTCCCCTTGAGTCTTATAGATATGTATAAATAGTTTTTTTCAATTTGTTCACTGTTTGATTGGTTCAATCAACGGACCTAGCAACACTAGACTGAGACTGGAGTGTCCCAGCAGGTCTCAGAGAGCTCAGAAGAGGTTGAAGGGCTGCTGGGGTTGTGGGGTTGTGGGGTACGGCACGAGAAGTCCGCAAGCCGAGTGTTTGGAGTGGTGGTGGTGGTGGTGGTGGTGGTTGTGGTGGAGCTCTCATCACCACTAGTCTGGACAAGTCGCTAGGAGTTTGTGGATTCCTTCGTGCGGTCACCGTTGTTCTGCCAGGAAGTTTTAAATTCGTCCGAATAATTTTTACGTCTGTGGAGGCCGTTAGGGCCTGGACGATGTTTTAATCTAAGCAACAAATCTATTCGAAAGAAAATAGGTCATCATAACGAAAAAATTTATTGGAATCGGGATGAAACAGCATGCACACTCGTGAATCTACGTACTTTGTTGAAAGTACATTTTGTAAGTTATTGACGATAATAAACTCTCAAGTACAGGAAAAAGAAGAAACTAAGCATTTACAGCACAATTTTTTTCGTGCGTTTTTTCTTTACATATATAAACAACAGAGTTTTTATCGCATTTTAAGAAGCAACGGACTAACTCCACATCAAAGCCCGTCACCTCAGTGCAGCAGCACCTCGTGCGCTCAGCGCTCTGAAGTCATGTAGTCCAGGGCGTCCAGCGTCCGCCTGGAAGGAATGATGATGCTGTAGTTTTGTTGTGAAGCCAAAGGGCTGTAGGAACCCGGAAATTGTTCGCCTAGGAGTCTCTTATCTGAAAATAACCATGTATTGTTACTGATTTTAATTCGTAAATATGTGCGTCGCAGTTTTTGTTTTTGGTAATAAAACTTAACCTTTTATACGAGATAGAAAGGCTTAAGAGTACATATCTGAACTTTGAGGGGGCTTTTCAACTAAGTTGTTCTTTTTAAGAGTGTATATCTGAACTTTGAGGAGGCTCTGCAACTAAGTCGTTCTTGCAAGAGTGCGTATTTGAACTTTGAGGGGGCTTTTCAACTAAGTTGTTCTTGTAAAAATGCATATCTGAACTTTGAGGAGCTTATTCAACTAAGTTGTTCTTGTAAGAGTGCATATCTGAACTTTGAGGAGCTTATTCAACTAAGTTGTTCTTGTAAGAATGGATATCTAAATTTTAATAGGGTTCTCCAACTGAGCTATTCTCTACATTAGAAGAACTCGTTGGTCTGATACTGCGAACGTCATTAACGACATGAGCTCGCGCATAATTCAAGAAGTTTCTTCGTGAATAGTTCCACATTTTGCTCGTCACTTAAGATCAGCAAGACCTTAATAAGACGAGGAAAAATTTGCTTTCGCGCAGAACCAGGATGCAGAAAAGCAGAATAAGCGTTTCAGAACGGGGAAGCCTTAGCGTTGTTTCGAGCATCATACCATGAAATCCATGTCCTAAATTTATACTCTAATCATCTATTTACGTTTTCATTGCTAACTGCCCAATAATTAGTGAGTTTTAAGTATTCTTCACATTTTTTGAACAAACTTTAATGTCTTTTCTAATGAAAAAATGTCTTATTAGTGCTCTCAAAACATTTTAATTCTTTTGCACATTAAAGCTCCTCTCATACACAAGTCGAAATTTACTGAATGCATAATAAATATAACGCCAAATCTCCGCTGCATAAAATATGCGGGCATTTCTCATTTTTTTCAACAGTTTCCTGGTGATACATGACCTCAACACTGGTATCATGACTACAAAACTCGGTGAAAGTACAGTTGTTAGTTGTTCCAATGCCAGAGGCAAATATTCGTGATAGAGAGTACAAGCAAGGAAGGAGCTTTCTTAGATCTGTTCATCGGGCTCCTTCGCAGTGTCTGCGCAAGCAAAAATAACCCAAAATAGAACTAAAAAATGAATCATTATACCTTAAGAAGTATACGCGCCCTGTTAAAAAATGACGGGACTCACCGTCGTATATTCTTTAAATGAATAAAAATTTCACCATCGTATATCTTTCAATGAATAAAGTTTATCCAGGAAACCATTAATGAGCTACAAGTGCTCCTCTCCGTTTCGTTTGAAATCAACTATTCATGACCAGATAGAGTTAACCAGAATACTGCCATGTCGTATCCTGCCAACTAAAAAATGTGATTCATTTTAGATTACATTCATTTACAATACGCCGCCGGTATCCTATCTACCACGCTGCCTCACATCAGCGCCGCCTACAGTAATGTTCTCTTCTGGAATTCTGATGACGAACACAAAGAAGCCACCAAAAAGCCACCAAAATAACATATATTAGCTGGAAGGACCCGAGAATAATTCGCAGTTAGAATCTTTAATTTTGGAAGTTTATGATCAAGCTATAGCATAGATACCGCAATCATAAAGATGTCCTCTGTGCCCAACAATATTGTGCATCCATAATACCTCCCAACAGTTCATTGCCAATGTATATCTTCTGGTTTTATCTGTTCAAAATGTATATTATGTATACATACAAATATGTATGAAAACACATCTTGTGTATAGATTTCCCCGTTCCCCCAAGTCCGTACCAAATGAACCCTTCTCTTTCAGTGTGAGATGGTCTGAGTTACTGAAGAGCGGCTATCTTTAAAACTACTACTACAACTGCTACTCATACAAATGTGCCTGGAATAAATAATAGTAATATTTGAGACAGTGAACCTATTTTTCATGGACACCCTGCATCTGCAGCTGAAATCTTAGGTCTTAAAGTGACGTTTGCGGCACGCAGTCTACGGAAGTTACGATCAAGTTTTCACTCGAGTATTTCCTACTCGCGCATTTCTTTTCCTCGATGCTTTTCAAGTCAATTTAGAGACCTAGAGATGACCTCATAACATAACGTATCAACAGAGAGCCAATGGGTCACCTATATTGTGGTAATAATTCGAAATTCAGTTCCAATGTGCGCACTTGGAATTCGAAGTTGCATCTCTCCATAATCAACCCAATTTCTGTTTTCATATTCACTTCCACTTACCTCTTCCATACATACATTTCAAGACGCATCTTTAAGTGTACAGTGGATAGTTCGATACTATACACGTACGATAAACTAAATTCACCTCACCTTTACTTCCTCCGTTTCCCGCGAGTTCACCACCTTCCCTCATCTCCTAATTACAGCTCTAATTTAAAGGAGCGTGATGATCATCAAGGGACCTCGATACGCCCGTGGCAATAGCCCGGCGGTGCTCTGCCTTTTAAGGACATGAGATTCGGGATCTCCTCTGAGAGAACAGCAGCTCGCGTCTACACAAAACCTCGCTTCGACCCACTTCATTTTTTTCCCATCAGGATTATTCTGTTTGAAGGTTATTTAGGCTGTACTTTCGTGGTATTGAGAGTTGTTAAAAGCTTCTTGAATGTAGGAATACTTGTTCAAATTAGTTATTATTCTTTTGTGATGAATCAGTGTTAAAGACATGTGGTTCCGAAATTGAATGATTTTCATTCGGCCAAATGCATGCAGAACCTGAAAGGAAGAATAGCCACCGTGACTGTGTTTTGGGAATTTTTAGTTATCTTTCGGTTTACAGCAAATTCTACTGTAAAATTGAGATGAGACACTATAGGGTGTTGGGTAACAAGAGGTATAAAATTTCACCCCTACTTGACTAAACGGTTTTGCCTCTATAAAATTTTACGAAAAAATCTTGGTTTTTGAAGATATTAGCTGTTTAATGTTTGGAATGAGGAAATTTTAAAACGAAACTGCCCTCAAATGGTTTATTCATACGTTTACTTGGCAGGAATTGTTCAAAGTTTTTTCTATGTTAAACTGTTATGATGTTTCGAAATTTGATAATAATACTTGTGGGAAAAGTAAATGAAATGTGAAAGTAGTTACCGTAGAGTTTATGAAGGTCTGTTGAGTGTACAATGTAATTTTTTTAGATGGAACGTGCGGCAAGACCAACGTTTTATACGTAACTAGTGGACGCGCCTCGCTAAAAATGTCAGAACAAATAATTTTAAGTATTTTAAGTTACCCTTTTATTTACAGTAACTCTGGCATAAAATAATTTCATTTTCAGTATCACTGATACGGAATGCCCTATCTGACAGTCTCGCTTTTAGTTTTGGAATACGGACATAGGAATTCTCTCCTTTCTAAATTATTAGGAGCGTGACAGAAAGACGGACCAACAAAAAGCAAGCAAGCAAAAGCTGAGTTAGTACCCAGAGGTCAGTCGTTCCTAAATGCTTGAAAAAAGTAATTTTCCTAATTGTTGTGTTGCGTTGATGGTGATACCGAGTACAACGGTGGTTCGCTAATGGGCCTCGAATTCTGTAATTATGTAATTAAAGAAGAATTAAATATTACTCAATTTAGAATTTATATGCACGCGGGACAAGAGTTCTCTAGAGATTTTTAAGAAAGTATTTCAAGACTTGCAACTTCTTATGAAATTTCAGAAGTTTCCAAAAATGCACTTGGGAAAGGCAACATTCTCGTCGCTGAAAGCTCTCCCATTTTACATTTGGCTTTGTTTATGGTATATTGAAATCAGTTCGAGTAGCGGCCAAATATTGATTGAGATTAGAACTTGACTTGCAGTGACCAGTACGGCCTAACTACGATGAAGGAGGCCAGCATCCTCCTGTCTCTCACCCACTGGAATGAGGATTCTCTTCTGTCAAATAACGGCAATTTACGTCGACGGCCATTTGGTATACTACGATCATGAGAATTTATGCACAAAGCTCAAGCTACTACTGCATACTGCACACAAGTATTGCTTACAGCATACTATTTTTACATAAAGCATGCTACTACTACATACAACCCACTGCTATTACAAACAGTATTCAACTATTACATATATCACACAACCTTTACACACTGCATTCTACCATTACCTACTGCACACTACTATTACCTGCTGCACACTACCATT
>VOMN01089213.1:0-22733 GCA_014899125.1 Orchestia grillus | reverse complement strand
TAAATGTCAGTCCTCAGACTTATTAAATTTTGATAGACAGTAAGCGTTATTTTAATGTCAGCCCTCAGACTTATTAAACTTTGATAGACAGTAAACATTATTTCAATGTCAGCCTTTTGACTTATTAAACTTTTATTGACAATAAACGTTATTTTAATGTCAGCCCTCAGACTTTTAGGCGTATATAGAGTAAACGTTATTTTAATGCTAAGGTTCAGTCCCCTCCCTACCTAGCATCACGGGTTGTCAGCAATCGAGCTTACACTTCATACAGATGTTATTGTTCTTATGTATCGTGAGAGTTTCCTAAAAATTTTCAACAAACGTATTTTCAAGAAACTTTTTACACGATTGACTGGTGTTGTTACAGATAGGACGATGAAATTTAATTGATGTTCTTCAATCCGAAGGAAATATCATTTGCTATCATTTTCCTGAACACAGCATAATTTATGAGCTTCTTGAAATGCGCGGCCGCGGAGCAGTTGCTCGCTGTGTTGTACTTTGTCCGCACAAGGACGATTAAAATTACTTCGTTGTTCTTCAACTAATTGGAGTGCTCATTAGTGAGTAAATCCCGATTTCAGGACGTTTGAAGATGAAGTTTGACGAAGGATAATTTATGAGAAGCATGCAAGTCTAGGCTTAAATGAATTATCTCTATTTTGTAATTTTATATCAAATATATTTTGAGATTGTCCACTACAAAATTGAATTATGCCAGTTAAATTACATCCTCTACAAAATGCACCTGGAAGAATTATGATGATGAATAATTCGGGTCATGGGAGAAGGGGTACTCTTGACGACAGGCTGGGATTTTATGGGAATCTTGCAATTCTCAGCCTTGATAAATTTATTCCCTGTAATAAATCGCCGCACAGACTTAAGATCGCCATAATTGGTTCAGCAAAATTGCTGAAGCTCGGTTCTCGCGAGTCATAAAGGTAGGGAACGTTGACACGCTCACCATATTGTTCTTGCTCTGTGACGTGGAAAATAACAGGGCAGGTTAGGGGATCATTTCAACTCTTCTTTCTAAATAAGCTTTCCATTAAAGGGCTGCCTTCCTAATGTAAGGGTAAATTTACCAAGTGTTTATTTAATCCTGTACGTGCGTGTACGTTAATTCTCTTCTATCAAATTTGAGACTATATTCATACACAAGTAGGTATGTATTTCCCAGCCACCAGCCATTATATTGAGCAAATCGTATCATCAGCATTCGAAATGACTCATGAATCTCGGTCCTTTTAAGTTTATTTAATTGTGAATCACTATTTTCTTCAAACATTGTGTAATATGATTCCGGAGTTATTTTGCATTAGAATGGGTTGGCTTAAAAAGAGCTCTTCGTTACCAGAAGGAATCGCTTACCGCTTTGTTGGCCCGGACGAGCCGACCTGAAAGGCTTCCTCATCTCACAACAAAGAGAACAAAGCTCAGATTTCTCTATTCGTTTACTCCTATTAAAAATGAACCATTTTATCCCAAGTAAACAACAGATGAAATTCAGGCTTTTCTCGTCAGAACTAGGTCTTCTTGAAGAGATCCTTTTTAACCTGATGCTTGAACTTCCGCAAATTCAAGAGCTTAAAATAATTTGGTGTACCAGAGTGAGAGGTATAGGGATTCACGAGGCTGTAACTCGATCAATTAGATTAGTTTTTTATCTAAATAAACATGTGCTTCAAGACCCAGGAGCAGTTCCTCGTGTTCACATCACCTAAATTACCGTTGCAACGCTTGTTTACATATCAATGCAACATTTTTATTTAATGAAATGACGTACCAGACGTTCACTGAGTACGGTACGTTTTGAGTTTTTCAGCGCATGCTCCAGGCTCATCTACAGAGCACGAAATCCATTTAATATCTCGTCTGCGTTGTTCTAAAACTGCCATCTGAGAATTTCGAAGCAAACTAATATAAATCGTCGCTTACTCTGTCAGGCTTGCATAGCACAAGGAACATTTCGGTTCATGGCTTCTAATTAAAATTAGCCGGACGTAGGAAAAATTTTAATGAGAGATCAGAAGCCGTTAAATCGTGGCCTACGCGTAGCTGCCAGACCACGTTCCTGAATTAGCAAATACAGTGAGGCTGTCGTCAAATATGCCAACTTTTTTCTTTTCTGCATATTAAAACTTTGAATAAGATATCATTTTGTTTTATATGCTCGTAAAATTCACACGTTTTCGAGTGGAGTCAACAGAGCACTTATGTCTAATTTTTCGATCAAATTTAGAAGTCTAGGAGTTCATTTCAGTTGTAAATTAGCAGATGATCGAGCTATCTATACTTTCTGCAAATTGTTCATGGATTTCTTTGCTTCGCATTTGATCGAACTAGTTGCCCAGTCCTTGTTGGTGAAACACAACCCTGAATTTCCACACCTTAGTTACTTTTTATTCGCATAACATTTCTTGAAAAATTATTCATATGGAATTTAATTTTCCCCAAATATACCGAATATCTCTCTGTCGCAGTGATGAAGTACAATCCATACGTGCACATTTATACGTCCGTTTTGATTCTTCTTGAAATTTTAAAACCTTGGCCATCCAAATTTGTGTTCTTGAGGCGAGAACACATCCCTGTAATCCCTAGGCGCATCCTCAGGGCCACCTAGACGCTCGACTCTAAGTTTTGAAGCGATGCAGAGTAAACTTTCCACCTCTGTAAGCCCGTCAATGTTGCACAAAACAGCAAGACCAAGATTGAGTGGATCAATGTCATGCTACGCAGCATCTTGATGCGATGCAGTGTAAGCTTCTAATTCAATGGTCTCTTCATAATTATTGAAACTACAACTAAAAGTTTAAGCCAAGCAATGTATTCACATTGGCTGTAAAATAAAACTAGGTCTTGACGCCTTTTACACTCCTGATGGTAGAAATACCGGCGATGTAGAAATAATTGTGATGTAGCCATGCCTGTGAAGGTTGAACACTCGCGTGTGCGTTGCACGTGTGTTGCACGTGTGTTTCACGTGTATTGCACGAGTGTTGCACGTGTGTTTCACGTGTGTTGCACGCGTGTTGCGCTCGTGTTAAGCGTGTGTTACCCATGTATTACTCGAGTGTTGTGTGTGTGTTCCGCGTGTGAGACGCGTTGGATGAAGTAAGGTGAAGTTGGAAAATTGTGAGTAAGGAATTGTAAGTACGAAAAGCTTGGAAAGTTAGAAAAAGGTAAATAGTTGTCGATAAGATATTTATCGGACGTAAAGGTGGATGGAAGTAAGAAGAAACCGAAGCATAAGGCGGTAAGTAGCTCGTGCAATTCGATTCTATCCAACCCAAATTTCGAGCAATCGTTATTTTCTAATTTTCGACTTCATCGCCCGTTGCAGTCCCAATGAGGCACATGAGAAGGTCCTCTATTTAATCCTTATCTCAAAGTGTCTTGAAAATTTAAAATTTAAAGCATAAAAGTACTTACCAGTCGGGTGAGCAGAAGGTGCTCCAAGATCTGGAAATGAAAAGAAAATGGTATGGTTATTGTATATGTAGCTTAGAAAATGGGGGCACTGAGACAACAGTTTTCAAAATACGGTACCCTGTTGTCGGTGCTGTAGTTCTGCACAATATTGCCGTTAATGAAAACTTCAAAATTTTTACGCTCACAATATGATTTTTTTTACTACAGATTTGAGAATTTCCTCAACATTACACAGTTTTTTTTTGCACAAAGCTTCTTTGAGCTCCAAACCAAAACACGTGTGTTTCATTTCATGGAAGAGGAACTAACTGTAATACATCATCAAAAAAAATCGGCCACTTGAAAAAAATCAATCAGAATTTACACAGCGATGACTTTCCCGTCTGAATTGGAAAAATCTTCAAATCTAAGTTTGTTCGAAAGACCTTCAATTTTCTGCTGTTTGCCTATAAATAATTCACATTCCCTGCACCTTGGTATAGGCGACCGTCAACACTATAGCAACATTACACCCAGGCACTGTTTATTACTATCGATATGGACATCCTTTTGAGAAGACTAAGGCATTCATGCAATATACAGACAAGAAAAAAGTGTGATCGCTATTAAAAGAAACTCAGATGCGATGTATCTATCGTATGCAGTTTTATGTTCATGATAGGAATAATAATACACACTACGTAAAATGATAATTCGGTGTATTTATCTATGGATCAATTTCAGTACAATTCTTCACTCGAACACGCGATCGCAAGTGACGCGCTCTAGCTCAGTGCTGCCCTAACTCAATACCAGTGTTGGGGCACGACACTCGGACTCCACCAACTTCCCTTGTCCCAGAATATCAAACTCAGTTGCTTTGCTAAGCAGCGTCTTGCATCCATGCAGAGATACTCGAGGCTCCTCAACAAGTTTTTGCCTCCAAAGTCCTTTCCACTCGGCGAGCTTTGAAATCCAAGGGGTTCTTACGCTGATGCTTCTATGGCAGCTCCTGTTGGCGCGAAAAACTCAGGTGCTACTGGGGAAAGAGATTTCCGAGGGATAACATTTTCACGAAATTTTCTCGCGACAGCATTCGGAATTTTTTTTTATCTATCTCGACTCAGCGGCTTAGTGTGCTTGGACATTGTCTTGGTTGCTAAATTACTTTTTACAAATTTTAGAAAAATATTTTAATTCATATTATAGTTACTAACGAAACCACGAAAGGGAAAAAAATTCGGGGGTTTGTTTGACAGCGATTCTTTCTCACGTGTAATTCAAGCTTTAGTCATTACATATTTTTATTCCTGCATATTTTTGATGAATCTCAGGCCTTATTTCTGCTCATCAGCTTTCTGCGCCTCCAGCTACGGTGGTCGAAAGTCCCCCTTTCATCAATCTCGAGTGCTTCCCCTCGGCTACTGTAAGAAATAAACTGCGAGAATAAAAGGACACTTAATTCAATCCAGGTCCTTGGCAGTCGTTGCACGTAATGCCTTCCATTTCGAGCTATTATGCGCCTCTATTTCTGAGTCACAATCTTTCTGAGAAGCTGGGCCCTTTTCTCGAAGAGCGAAGCACGGTTTTCCGTATTCTTTAACCTCGTCAATGCAGCGTACGACTTCATGAGGATCACGGACGATGGGAGACAAAAATATGGCGGCTTTATGACCCGCACTTAGAGCTCGAGACGTTCTGCATGAAGTATATAGATCATGTCTAATTATTTCGAGCTTCAGTAAAGTTTTTTGAGCGATATGTACCAGAGGTTTGATTTTTATCTTCCACTTTAATATTGCACGAAGTGCAATCAAGAACGGTGAATTAATTGAGGATAAATATCTATAGATATCAAACAGGATCAAGAACAATTAAATGCAGATAGTCGTCTATTTTCGTTACTAATTAACGCGGTAACAAATAAGTCCACGAAATTTCCCACTGGGTTTTTGGATTATTTGGACACATCTTTGAGCTTATTCATCCTCCTTGACCTCATCTCGGATTCATCTGAAAATATTAGAATGTACGCACAATTTTTCATAAGTTGTTGAAAAATTATACAAACTAGGATGCTGAACTATGTTCGTTATACTGACGAATACAGATAAGTTACGACAAAAAACTTTGAATTTTCATCATAAGAAATTATATCTTCTTCATGCAAATCGTTGGCTGAATTGTGAATTGATGTCAGAATATTGGGTCTTCTAACGATTAGTTTTTAAACCCCACATGCAGTTTAGTCTCATCTTTACCCTTTACTCGACACTCAAAATCGTAACTCCTAATCAGCCATTGTTCATTTACTAATAGATGTCTTCAAAATAACATCATAGATACCTATGAAATTACCAAGTCTAGTAATAATACGGACGTAACTTCTCTTCGAGTTCATACATGTTAATTATTAATCAATTGTCACACTTTTCTATCCAGGAAATGATTCCACCCAACAATCTAGTCGTAGGATGCAAACAAGGCTCGATATCGCCCGGAATCCTGGTCTAGATATCATCAACAGCGATTTCATTCGCTGATCTCATCCAACAATATTGCCCAAGTTTTTGACCAGTGCAAACAAGACCCACCCAGCAACCGCATCCATCATGCCTGTCCAGCGCCTTCATCCAGCGATCTCATCCAGCAATTCCACGTTACTTTCTCGTCCAGCAATCCTCTGTATCCATCCTTTCAAGCCATTCCATCTGGATTCTGGATCATCTATCACACTCTTCCACATTGCGCCCTGTTCTCCCGCTGGCGCTCCCAACTTTTGTGGGACCCAAGATTAGCGGCAGTTGTTGGAGAGGTCAGGGCAGGAGAGAGAAGAATGGTGGCAGCGTTTTCATCGAGTCCGAGATGAAAAACCTGACTCGAATTTCAAATCTATTGTTCATTCACAGACAAATAACCTTGTGTAGGTGACCATTGTTTCGTGTCTCTCTTGCGTATTGTTCGTGTACTCTTGAAACGAGGAAGTTTAATTTGAATTTAATAAATCTATCGATCGATATTGATGAATTATCTCTTTTTGGATTTTTTATACGTTTCGTAACCTCGAGCAGGCGATTGAAGCTAAAAACAATTTAATTTAGCCTCACAAGCCCATAAATAATCTTTCACGTTAGATTATCCAAATACTTTTTACCTGACAGAAGCAAGTGGAAGACTCATATATTCTTATGAATTGGTGAAAAGGGCTGAACTCTCGCATGTTATAAATTGAAACAATTTGAAACAATTTATTATTACAAGTGTTGTATCATGTAGAGATATAACAAGCATTGAGTTCTCATACCATTACCATGGACAGGTTTTTTTATAAATAAGTATTTGTGGGCCCGAATAAGTTTTATGACTTCTAGGGCATCCAACAGATAATTTATCACTAATAGATGATTGATAAATGATTAATAGTTGTTATACGCAGTGTCCTAAGGGATCGTAGAATTGAATTTGATTTTTTCTGACTAAATACTCGTTCGTAAGTCCAATTTTGAAACCAAGCCAACACTTCAGTAATATTTCGTTAACAGTGAAATTATAATTTGTCTTCCGCTTCAGCATAGGAAAAAACTTAAAAAGCTAAATTTTCAACGGAATGAAATAAGCTACAGCAATGTTGAATTTCGAGATCAGCATTTAATTTGCACTAATCATCTGACAAAAAATGGCGGTGTTTCACAATAATATGACAAAAAACACACTTTTGGTTTTTCATGCTTCGTACTGCTATACTGAGCTACGCTGGCAGTGTTAATTTTCTTAAAACTACTCGTTAAAGTTGTTTGAATTTCGTGCTACAGTGCTTTAATCACGCGTTGCAGCCGTCTGTTAATCCAGTGCTGTAGTGCTGACCACTTGCCTTGCGGTGTGCGCCACCAGGGGCTCATTTTAGCCCTCGAAAAAACGCTTCGTGGCAGGGAATGTGTAAAGTCCAGTGTTCAAGTGGTCTTTGAATCTGTTCTATGGTGCTTTAATCACATGTTCAAGGGGTTTTTTAATCAATGTTATAATGCGTTGACAAAAATTTTCGAACTACCTTTAAATCCTGGGCTGCATTGGGTAAATCACGTTTTCAAGCTGCCTTTAAAAAATCCTGCGTTACAGTGGCTAAATCCTGTTTTCAAGGTGCCTTTCATTCCTGAGCTACAGTGGTTAAATCATGTTTTTAATGTGCCTTTCAATCCTAAGCTACAGTGGGTAAATACTGTTTTCAAGCGGCTTTTAATCCTCAGCTACAGTATTAAATCACGTTTTCAAACTGCCTCTAAGCCCTGTGTTGCAGTAGTTAAGTAATGTGTTCGAACTATCTTTCAATCTAGTGTTACTGCTCGAAAATCTCTTGTTCAAGCTGTCTTTTAATCAAGTGTTATCGCGCTTTAATTACGTTTTTCAATAGTCGTTTAATCCAGTCTTATTGTTCTTAAATCACTTGTTAAAGCTATTTTTGAATTTCGTGTTACAGTGGTTAAACCATGAGTTTAAAATAAGCTATACGGACAAAAAAATAGTAACCTTTTTTTCGAGCTCCAGCTATTTACTCTGTTCAATAATCAGTTTTCAAAGCTGATTATTGTAAATCAAGTTTAGATTAGATGTAAGCAGTGAACAAGCATCAGTTTGCATTCCCAGCTACCAAGGTATCGACTTGTTTCTTAGTTGCTCCACAACTAAGGGACGAAATCAAGGTATCTCGAAATGGCAAAAAAGGGGCCACTGCATTTGATCAGGCTCATGAACACCCAGCGAAGGAAGTAGGGTAATTCGCTGGTGCTTCATGCCGCACTTTTACGCAGGTCTAGCTACAAACGAAGCAATACTGTACATACGGCGAATTCATAGCAAAATTGCTGTCGGAATAAAATTATAACCGATAGGGACCGCCGCTGTGTCTCCCGAATGGTCAACCGGAATCGCTTTGCATCAAGAATGGAACTACTGCAAAACGTCAATGATGAGTTTTCTCCTGCTGCTTCTGAACGAACTGTTCGTAGGAAACTCTATGCCATGGATATATGGAACTGAGTTACTTGTAAACAGCTGGTCCGCATGTCAACTCATTAAACTGAGTCAAAGCACACGCACATTGAATAGTAGAAGAGTGGAAAAGTGCCAGATGAAGCACGTTTTTGTCTATAGCAATGATGTCCGCTGTCATGTTCATCGAAGACCTCATAAAGCCTTCAACGAAGCCAATGTGCATGGGGCGATACGAAGAGGAGGAGGGTCTGTCATGTTCTGGGGCTGCTTCAACTACACAGAATTGGGTCCTTCAGCTTAGGAATCCATCAAACTGAATTATCAGCTCAACTGAATCAACTGATTTGAGCTGCTGGATAAGCAAGTTTTGCCATCAGCACTATAATTGAGTGAAGAAAAGCATGTTGCTTCACACAAAAGCATGAAGAAAAACTGCCGAGTGCATCGGGCTAGAACTGTCATTAATTAGCATGACGGTCTAACAGGAAATGTCAGGTATTTAAGCCGGTCCCCAGGCATGAAACGAATGGAAAGGTTGCGGGACCACCTAGAAAGACAAGTTAGACTATTTGATGTAAAAGTGGTTTAAAACCGACCAGGTGTACGTTAGGACACAGGTAGACTCTATGACGTGCAGAATTTTCGTCATTATTAGTCATTGTGGAAGTCCTACACCATATAAGTAGCAAGTGACTAATTTTTACCCTGGGGAGTTTAGTTGCTCTGGATAAAATTAGGTTTGCACGTAATTAAATAATTCATCTCCTGAAAAATGAGACACTAATGAACCCAAATCATATTTTATGGTGTCTATATTACATAATTCTGCGAATTATTTCCATATCGCAAAAAAATAATAATTACTTCATGTGTCATTTCCCCATCGATCATTTATTTATTTGCTTTACCTAACACAAGTTTCTCTTGCAGATTGAAGTTCACATGCTTGAATGTTGTTAAGCTCAAACATTTTTAGTTTTCCTCTTTATGAACATCACATAAGTACTTCCCGAATGAGGATCACTTGGGTGCTGTTCACTCACATCCCGCTGAATGTTTTAGAGTCTGGAATAGATAACTTGTGATTTTTACATCTGTGCGCCTACGAAATTTGTTTTATTCCTTATAATTTAAAAAATTGCAATTTGTTATGTTTGTTTTCAAACTTGTACGCTTCCATCATGACGGACCGGCTAGGGCAAATTTTCGTTTCATTTGTTAGCTTATGTTTGAGATACTTTGTTTTAAGATCCCGAAGAGCATGAATGGCTGCAACACCTATATTATCTCAACTGAAGCATCGTCTCAAGAAACAGTATTGTGCACCGCCAGCGTGTATGTAGTATGCATTTTATGTTTGTTTGGATTTCCATTTATCTCTTCAGGAACCCATTAAATATATAATTAGCGTTTTCTGCAAACATCACTCACTTTTCTTGCCTTTTAACGTTTCCTTGGGGTTACATCCACGAGCGAATATCTAGAAAGTCCGTTCTATCAAACACTTTTTGCCTCAAATCATCCTGCCATCCAATACCATGTATTTTTATGTACATCAAGCAAGGATCCAACATGGTGTATTGGGTCGTACATCGGGCTAGGGTCCAATGCCGTCTATTGTGTCGTGCATCATGCCAGGATCCAACACCGTGTATTTACAGACGGACGACACAGTCTTCTAATTAAGGCAGACTGCTCTGCGTAAGCGGCTTTGTCCCGGCACTGTCAACAGTCGCTGCTCATGACCACAGCGGAAAATTCCGATTGCTCGCGAAAGACAAAAGAAATTTTCTGATACTGGAAAGACTGTGAGATTAATATTGACTATCGTCAAGGCTTTCACCAGGCTGCGGTTCTCCTTTTTCCTGTACATCGCAGATGGGCCCCGAAACTTCGATTTTCGTCAAGGTTTCCCATAAACTACTTCATAAACTACTCAGTTGAAGTTCATTTCGTCTCCTCGTAACAGATCGTACAATTCAGTTATCATCATATTCGTTAGTCTTGTTGTGAGCCAGAATGTCCTACACATGTTCTACCGAGCCCCAAGAGTTTTGGCTCAAAAATCTATCCATGGATACAATGACTATTGAAAAAAATGTTTGTTGTGACTTTGTTACTTGTGACATCTGTGAATGATTAGACAGGTTTTGTGTCCCAGTCAGAAGACCTTCATCGCTGTCGTACCTTACGACTAAGAGAGCATCTGTAGACTACACTGCTTTGTTCTGTGGACTTCCCGTGAAAGTCTCGTCCGTCATTGGACGCTCAAAAATAAGCCGACCTTGTACATACACTAATACCGATTGGACAATGTAGCAGGAGATTTTTTATGGCGCTCCTACTGCAAGTAACTTCAAGCCAAACACATGCACGGTCCTGCATTAATGTTAAATTTTAGGAAAGTTTCAATGTCCCATGAAAAATGTGAAAACACGGAGAAATATTGAAGAGCTTGTATTGAGTGTTCAAAGCATTGGGTGGAATTTAAAGGAAATTAATTGAATGTCTTCTGAAATCCTGCAGGCTTATGTTAATGAAATTTTCTTTTCGAAATCGATTTAGTGCGCTTCAAACTGGGAATTAATAACTATGTGACGACAGTTGGCCTCAACATCACCGATCCACATTTAAGGTTGTACAGCAGCATGCAACGAAAAGAATAATGCAAGTTCAAGCACCGTAGAGCTGTGCCATTGACAGTTTTCATCCGACGGTTATTCTAATTCGAAATAGTACATGTAATACAAAACCAAAAGGTGGATGCAGTCAAGGAAGTGAGGATGGACAGCGAGTATTTAGTTTGCATTTTTTACAAACTCCAGTTATTTCACCTACGCCTATCTGAGATTATCTTTTGAATTTCATGTAAATTTTGGATAAACAGTTCACCTAAAGAGATGATTTTATAGGGCTCTCATATTTCCATCGATAGATACTTCGTCTTATTGTCGAATGATTCAAGCTTCCCTGTGTACGCGCTATTTCTCACGCAACTTGAAAAACTGGGTTTTAATCCCTCATCTTAAGGCATTTTTTCAGGAAAAAAGTTCGGACTTCTAGTGAGAAGTACTTAAAACTTCGTCGAAGAATGAAAGGCAGGCCCTAAATATGCCTCCGAAAAGGAGTTCCTCCCTGATCCTGGTGATGTTTTCTGGCCCCACTTTAATGTTGTGAGAGTCTGCCGTAATGTAACCCAATTACCGGGCCGGGCCCTGGCCCATCTGATTGCTCCAATGCCTCGGGCCCCAAACTGGAACGATTCCTGGTCTGATTCCTCGACCCAAGAAGCTGAGTTGGCAAATATTATCGAGGTCGCTGCGAGGAATGGGACTTTTTCGGCTTGTGAGTTGTCATGGAATACGCCCGAAATTCTGCTTCTTTGAAAAGACGAGTACTTTTGTTGTCCGAAATCTTTTGAAACAGCTGCGAAAATTCAAGAAACCATTAGATCTAAATTTGAGGACGGATTTCTATTTCTAAGCTCCAATTCTTCTACAGAAATAAAAATGAATTATTTCCGGACAGGGTTTTTGACAAGCCTCTGTGATGAAGTTTTACGGCAGCAATTTTTTCATGATAAATTTACCTACATAAATTACCCTTCAATATATAATCATAAAAGAGTTCGCAGGGAAAAGGTTCCAGAAATTCGGCAGAGCTTTTCCTAACTATATCCTCACAGTAATTACTTTTGATCGTTCTTAGTAATTATTATGAATACACATTGGAAAAATTAAAAATTAACCAACACCTTTTTCCAAATATATGCTGAAGTATTTTCACCTGCAAACGTCATCCATGGTTCAAATAAAACCAATAAATTAATTAATAACGCGTACCAATGAAATGGAAAGATGCTCAGTAGAGCACTAATTACCAAAATTAAGATACAAAAAATCTGACGATTGTTCTCCCATTATCAGAAATCGAACGACCACGTCCATCCTAAGAAAAAATTTGCCTCCTCAGACGGCGCCTTCACAAAAGGAATCCCGGGCCCGAGCGCCTGCTTCGATGTTGGCGGTCGAGGACGGGTTTCCTATAATAGAACTGTCAATAAAATATCCGTCTCATTACAGCAGATCTATTACGGTATTGATTAGTGAGATATTTTCCAAAAACTATCAATACGGTGAAAGTGAAAGGAGATATGGTTGCGTGGTGAGAAGCAGGCTACAACGAGATGACAAATATAAATTTTGTGGTTCAAATAAACTGTGATACATGAGTTTCAATGGATGCGCTAAATACATAAAAATTTCACCTTTTATTCAATGGCTGTAGAAAATATTGAAAAGTGTAGAAACGTTTAATATATATATATATGCAATACCTTTAGTGTTACGCTCTGTTCAATTATATGGAAGTATATTTTCCTCACAATGGTATTCATAGTTTCCATTCATATGGTGCATCAAAATGTTAGTTCCCAAAAAAAAGATATTGCACGCATATTATAACTGCCTTTCAATTCTTCTCCATCGAAGAATCATCAACCAAAAAACCATGAAATATTTGTTTTAGAAATGTCTACCGTTCCACGCAATAAGTGAACACTGTGAAAGCCTTCACATCAGATTTCTTTTAGAACGTAATTTACGAGTGTAAATCCATCCATATATGAAGCGCCAAAAGATTATTATTAACGTGTTCGTCAATGTTACGGTTACCTAGAAATAGATACTTGCCACAACTCTCACTACTTCTCAATTATTTGAGAAAGAGTACATACAAATTAATTTTAGAATCCCCAGTTCAACACTCAAAGGATCACAGCTATACAGAATGTCCCACAAAAAAAACGAACCGTCTCTTAAGAAGTATACAATATTCTAACTTATTAACTGATTTTAATGTGCTTTCGTTCTCCACTGCAACAGTAAATATGTTTTGAATTAAATGCTTATGATATTTTTATGCATGATGGTATTAGTGATACAAGAAACCACTATTGAGAGGGTCCAGTTTTTTATGGGACACCCTGTAGAGCAGAGCTCGAGGGTTCCTTGTAGAGGCATCTCGTGCAAGGCAATTGAGAGAGCCACACCAAATGACAGCGTAAAATAATGACAGGAGGCAGCAAATAACAGGGGCAAAGCATTCATTTACTTGTCAACCGTCGCACGATCGACGCAATAACAGAAATGCTTCCTTTGAGATGATACCATTTGATGTGCACCTAGTCGGGTGGCGTTTTCATGCATTGAAGTCATGCAACATATTCTAGGAAAGGCTGTCGTTTCAGCAGTATTTGTTGTAAAACGGCATGTGATGCTACTCAAATAATGGCAGATCTAAGTGTTGTGTTTGGAAATGCTATTTTAGCATTGAATTTTCAGTATTTTTAGGTGCATTTTGGCATAGCTGAAAATTGGTACTTGGTTTTCAACAATTTTCAACTTATTTCACAGAAAATATTTATGAAGCATGTAAGCCTTCAGTTATAAGCCTAAGAAAAATAGCCTTCGCTTACGTTTCTTCGATAGGATGAGGGCTCACAAGTGATCGATCGGCACGATGACGGTTTCAGAAATTACGTACTGGTGATGAGAGCATTGAAGATGAAGAGGGTAGAGGATGGTCTCGCAGGCTTGACGATGAACTACTGAAAAGTGTTGTTTTTAGCGAAATCCATGTCAAAATATGAGATAAATGTCTCAGACTCTTGGTGTTAGCACAGTGGCAGTCTCGTGCCATTTGCAGACGCCATTGGTGAATCGGCGGAACCCAGTTCTGCTGCGCAATAATGCGCGGTCTCATGTTGCAATTAAGACATTGCAGAAACTCAGACTTGCAACACGAAACTCTACCACATTCTCCTTTCTCTACTGATCTTTCACCCGCTGTCTATTTTTTAAGCACTTCAGCACTTTTTTTAATGGGGAAAATTTCAGTTGAACAGGAGGAAAAAATGGTTTTCAAATATTTTTATTCGATTTTGCCAGTACAGCTTTATCAACGTAGAATGAATAAGCTCGTTTTTCAATGGCTGAAATGCATAGATGCTTCAGACTCGTAATCAGACTAATCTAACAATTTTTACGGTTCATTTTGCCCATTATTCTGTGTTTCTGAAATCAATCATCAATTTTGTAATAATCAAATAGAACTTTATTAAATAACTAATGTAATATGTTTCCGAAGATTCAGTTGTTTCTTGTCCTACTTTAAAATTCACTCACCGAAATATTATATTTTTTAATTCAGATCCGCCATGAAAATAAGTCATATTGAGTGAATTAAAAAAATTATCCTCACAATTCTTAGCAAGAAACAAGGGGTCCAGGTTTCAAGTTTTGTAGTCAGGTGTGAACGATTCATCTCCTATTCAGGTCCGCTCTCCCTCACAGCTCCATGAGATGGATTTTGAGAATTTCATCATTTCTTGGATTAGCGCCAGCGGTGAGTTGCCTCCGGCGAAATATGGCACCTCTGAGCAGCTTCAGGAGCTTAGCAAGTTTTCAAAATTCATAAGGAATTATTTTCCATATACTTGCCAATTTATTTGCATTCACTCGTCGTTTTGGGCAATTACGAAATTCAAGCCCACTTCAAGCGAATGATTTTCTTTTTGGCAGTTTCCTTGAATTTTTCAAGTTCCAGTCCGAAGTGGAAAAGTAGCGAATGATTTGGAATGAATACTGATGGATGCACCTGGCTGGAGTCCGGTCAATGATTGATTGATAGCGGCGGGATTGATGGAGATCACTTCCACGAAGGAAAGTGAAAACTCTCTCCCAAATCATTGGAAATTCTGGAGAACTTTCTTCCATCAGTTTCCTTCCTCTCCTTTGCATGCTGTTCTCTGTGCCTCATTAGATTCTTCAAGCCTGTCTCGTTACGCATAAAAACCGTGCATTTTAAAGGAATTGTATTACAAAAACTTATCTCACATCGCAGTTGAATTCTTGATGCACTTTCCTAAATTAAATTATCTAACGTTTCCAAAAAATAATTCGATTTCCTCTGTTTGCATTTCATTTGTTCTGTTGAACTCGAGTAGTTTAATTTTTGTTCATATATTTAGCGATAACTTTCAATGGTCAATTAAATTACTTTTTTTATCATTCTATATCTTTTGTCTGAATAATTTTTGGGAGTTTTAAAGCAGTTTTAGTGTACAAAATATCTCGCATTACCGTACCATGTTTATATCGCTCAGCACCCCTCTCTATTCATGGAGCTTCTGATTCTTTCGTCTGATTTTGCCTTGTGTTGAAAATTGGCCTTGAGAAATTTCTCTATTCAAGATCTAATAATATTCTGAAAAGATTTAGGCAACTCACAAAGAAGATAAGGCGAGCCCGCAGCGCAGCAGTTGGATAAAAAATTCACCTCGGAAATTCTACGTCTGACCAAAATGCAAAAACATACAACGATTGAGGCAAGATGTATAGAGACAGTCAAGAGGTTGGAAAATGGTTTGCATATTTGTTTAAGAGTCTTACAACTTCTAGCTGCTCACGCAGAGTGATTCAAGTTTTCAACCGAGCCAAAAATGGTACCACAATACATTTGTATAATTATTGAATTTGGGCATTTTGGAATGAGGAAATTTTTTCAAACATGAATTGTTCACAAATCTATTTTAGAGTATATTCATCATATCTCCACCCGAAGTAAACTGATTTTTGACTATGTCTAATGAGTTTTAAAAGTGCTGTTAACAGCTCTAACCTTGGTAACCTTCGTGGGCTTGTAGACCCCAGCGTTCGCTGAATATGGAATGAAGAGTTTTCAAAAAATTATAGCACAAAAACAAGCGAAACTTCAGAGTCGGAGTGTGTTTGATCTGGCATTAGCGTCTGTAGACAGGGATATGCCAAAAAATAGCGTCATATGTACGGCTACTGTAAAAAATCGTATTTTCATTTGTTCTTCCAAGAGTTGATCGTGGTGGCGTGACCAAAGTCTTGTACAGAATTCCTTAATTGCAAAAGTTGTCGCAAGGCGCCAGTCCTTCAAAATTTTTAATTATACCGTTGCAGGAATGGTGATTTTCAAGTTGACAAATTCTGTAGCCACATTTTCATTACCGAGTCGTCATTCTAACTCAGTGACCCAAAGCTAACGGGATATGAACGGGATAAGTCTCTCAAAAGTTGAAACTCATCAATTAAGAAGAAGAACGTTTTTCTTAAGAGTCCACTTTTAGCTGATGAATACCTATTCAAGGTTGCCCTGGGTTGATAATACGAATATTTATCAATCTTTCTGCATTTACCTATAATGTATTACTTCCCAGGTCGGGGCAACAACGTTTTATTGTAAGCCGTTATTATCTGGTAAAACTCGTACATTCATGAAAATAGTTTTAGCCTAACTTTATATGATAAAAAAAACATTCCGCCCCGTCGGCAGGTCGGCTCAGAAATGTTTGTTCATTCGTCATACATATTTATTTTACATCTGAAGAGAAGAATGACTTTGTTAGTCATAGATGAAGTCTAATCATTCCATGCCTGATTAAGCCGGTATAGTTTTCAGCTAACATTGGAACAGGAAAAATCTGACAGGATTTTACAGCATGTAATTACATAACAGTCCTCTCTATGTAAGTAACGTCAGGTTGAACCATTATAAGAAGCACATTTTTTATCAAATACAATATTCAATAGCTCACAATTTAAAATTGACCATTTTATATTCGTTTTAGTCCGTCTTGATTAACCACTATATAATGAAACCTTATTACTAACATCCGTCACTCTTTTCGTAAGTATATTAACCCAAAGAGTTCCGTAGCTAGAAAAAACGAAAGGGCACGTTTAAAACTTCGTTGACATCTTTCAAAAAACGCTTCCAATACCTACAGGACTTTGCTAGCACGAAATTTGCTTCAAAACTATCGCCTAACTCGCCAAAGTGAAGAATATTTTATGAGCGCGGCGAGAGGAGACCGACACAGCGTCCCTCCCCCGTCCCCGCACTGCGGTCCCCCGGTCCCGGCGGTCGCGGCTCATTGACCTGACAGTGGGGACCGAGCTTGACGGGACCTATGAAGTATTCCCATAAAAGACCTCCTGGGAGACCCTAAAATTATTTTTGGGAGCGTGTTAGCACGAGAAAAAATTATTGACGAATGGCCCTCTCCAGACTAAGAAATTATTTTCGGCAAAAAATGTGGTGAATTTTCGTTCCCTTTGTTACTCTTCTATGGTTTTGGGTGTTTGAATAGAAAGGGTAGTGTCGCGATTCTTCTATGAAATTATGATTTTTGGATTTAAATTATTCATAAAGTATAATAAGATCATCCTACTTGTTCAGGAGTATTTTTCTTATACTATGATCCATAGTCATTTTACTCTTTGCTCCAGTCGGTCCCGTTGTACCTCAAAGTTTCATTCGACGCATATACTTTTACATCGAGAAAATAAATAGAAAACAGCGACAGTTATTCACGTTTATGGCAGCTTTTTATATTGAGGAAATTTTCTACGCTAAGTTATTGATAACTGTACAGGTACTCATTAAAATGGCTACAAATATTTAATATACATGAGAAATGTTGTACATTTAACATCCGTTTCATTATACGTTATTTATTTTTTATTCTGATGTAGAAACTCAAAAATGACAAAGTACGGTAAATCTAGCTCGAACTAAGAGTTCGGTATATCTCAAACCAAAAAGCACTATTTGGGAAGTGAAATGACATGATGATTTTGTACCGGACACAATATTGGCTGAAATGGAAACTTAACAAATCCTTGGAGCTCTCTGATTATCTGTTGCTATCACGGTGCACTTCCAGCAGAAAAACAAGACGCCCACCTATGCACACTTGATATGATTACACATTTGTATGTTTTGCCCACAGACCTGCAAAGTTGTAAGAACATCTACGACCTGAGGTGCGTGCACCATGGGGTGCCAGAGCCCTCACTAAACTGAAAAAGAAGAAGAAGAGGAAAAAGCAGGAGAACCAGCACACCGACTAGCTCGTCCACTTGTCTACCCTGAAATATTTTTAGTGTGTAATGTGAAATTTTGCTTTGTTTAAAATCACACAATGGAGAGCAAATGTCCTGCATCTTCTAAAGCTTTTCGTGGTTGCCTATCCGCCCGAGGAGGATAAGGCCATCAACGAAAAGAGGGAAATCCTCGACCTGCAGTTCAACGGACGACGTTTTGCGGCCGCTCGCCTAGATGAATCGACGGCGCTCTGTATCAAAAAAGGTCAAATGATTGTAAAATTTGATGTCTAAAGCTCCGTTCACGCGCATACAGCATCTTCCATCACTTCACTTAGTAGTAGGCAGAGGTCCGTTTTTTCCCCTGTTGACTACAAAAATTTTGAGCTGCAGAAATGGTTGCGTGATCACACAATGGTAATGTGTGTCTAAAAGTTTCAAAAGGCGGAAAATGAAGTTGAAAAAAATTTCTAAGCGCATGTGGGAATTTACAAATGGTAAAACACTACAAAGAGCTCGACTTTCTTATCAAATTCGCAAACAGCAGTACCCCAGGCAGTCAAATGAGCTAAGCTGCTGAGCATAAAAGGCTTCAGAGTTGTTGTGTGGGATAATAAAATTGATCTCATCGATTCACACTTAAATTCGCTGAGCAAACGAAGATTTGAACGAATATAGAACTATGTGATTGAGAAAGAAGAAAATGATTCAGTCAACATAGAACACGAACAGCTGGCAACAATGTTAAAAGCGGCCTAAAAACTGCAAGAAAAGGCAGAATCTAGGGACAAGATACGGTTGGCTGTGCAGTTTTAAAAAAGATGGAGTCATTGTGCTCCAAAAAACCTTCTGGCTCTAAAGCAGAAGCAACGCTTGCCGCTCCCTGAAGTATGTTTATTGCGTAAAAAGGACGATGTACCAATATCTTCAGTGGAAAGCGAAATCCAGCAGCAAAAGCATACTCTTCCCGAAATGTCAATTTACGAAGAGCTGTAAATGTTCTGCAATGGAGAAGTGTATGCAAACACTCATCGTCTCCATCGCCTAAATTATAGTTTAGCGCCCCACAGTGTTGTTGTCATCGTCGTTCACGACATGAAGAGCATCCTCAATGGGGAAAACTTAGACTGGGTTTCGGATGTCAACGTCTCATTCAATTTTGATAGAGACATTTTGCGTAAATTATGCGTGATAATTGCTCCCGTACTTCAATACGTATATACTGAACTTAAAAAGATTATTGTGCTATGTTCAAACGAATTTATACCATCGAAAGGAAATTATATACTTCAGGACTTTAAACTGTAAAAAGAATCTGAGTGCCTTCCATACAAGCAAATATTGTTGGCTAACATCTATTATCAGTAACGTAACAAATGCGACAAACGGAGCATCGTGGTATTTGAACTGAATAGGAATTGAACTGCCCTACGGTAATAGCCTTTTTAGCGTCGGAGGGAAATTCTCAGTGCTACTGACGAGTGGCTCTGCAGTGAAGCAGCTCTGATCCTGATCTTTCAGTCAGCTAATTTTCGCCGAAAATAAAAAAAAAACTAATCGCCTGTGATCAAATGTGGGATAATTTTTTAGTTGCCAATATATCTTATGCGTTCTTTTATTATTTACCTAGGGGATCTTAGAAAGAACTTGAAATGCGATGCACTTTCAAAGAAATTAATTCTAGATTTTTCCTAATTCCAGTCTAAAATATTAGAGTTAATAAACATGTGAGAGTTTTTTAACGAAGCAAATGCATTCACTTGCGAACTACATTGAAATTTTAGAGATGCCATCCCCTAACTCCTGCAATACTACAGGCTCCAAAAAATCCCCTACTCTCAACGACCATTTACCACAAAATTTCCACGTAAAACCAATTGTTTGTAAATGACATAACAGACTAGAGTTGTTAGGCTCGCACGCACGCTTTAACGTGTCGCAGTGCTTGAAAAACACGAGCGCTACGAAAACTAGTGAAGTGAGCACGGCTTTTAAGGTCTCCCCTACCGCAACATGGCAGTGTTTGTTCATGATTCTCAGGGACTAAGAGGGATAGTTTTTCAAGAAAGCTCACTATGAATACAAGTATGTGAAAATCATAGGCGTGAGATTGAATGATCTTACGCAGCGCAAGACTATCGAAGATCAATGAAAAGCTCATCACTACAGCTACGCGTCCATTCCTATAACCACAGGTAATAGTAAGATAATCGTAAGATAATAAACACGCGTAATCGTATCGTGTAAGATAATAAACACGCGTAATCGTATTGCTTAAGATAATAACACTCGTTGCCGTAAAATAATAAACACGCGTACGAATAAAACACACCCGTAATAGTAAGATAACTGCAAGATGATGGCTAGGCCCAGCCACGGCGTTACGCAAGTCGCGTTATAACACACCCAAGCCACGGCGAGTGCGGCCCTGGCGGGGGTCCGACCTGGCATGCGGGCGCCTTAGACGCACCAGCGCACACGAGCGGCCCAGGAACTTGGAGTTCCTTGAACTTCAACTTCGATTCTCTCGAACAAATTTGCTTGTCCTTCTTGTGCTCGATTGTTCAGACTTGAGAAATCTTGGTGGATGTGTTAGATATGACCTGCCACACTTGAAAGTAAAACAGTAGCGTGAGAACCTTTAATGTAAGATGGGATGGGAATATTATTAAAAGGGGTGGCTTCTCACCTAAGCATAGGAAATTCTCAAGATACTCGGAGAAAATTTCTAAAGAATATGGTTTTGACTTAAATTGATAGTCTGAAGTAATTTAATGCCAATATATACCCATCTAGAACTTTTACAGACTGTTCCAGCAGTTATATTGAAAAATACATGAATTGAATACAAACTGCTGTTTTAATGACGTTTAACGTAGAGTATTGCATGCTTTAATAATCAAATAAAGTTGAATTAGATTAGGTATTTTGATTGAGTTAGATTAGGCAGTCCTGATATTCTCGATGTATTTGTATTCTGCTCTAAAGCATGATCTAAACAACAGGATGAGCGCGTAGTTGCATGAGTGAAGTGAATGTTAACCCGTGAATGCCAATGAGTAAATGTTATCCTTCAATTCGTAGTTTTAACATTTGTAATTCATATTTCATTACCCTTTGCTTGCACTTTCCTACACAGTAAATGTAAATCTTGTTATTTTATTTTTATTCAATTCTAGATTATCCATAACCTGTTGGGTCACGATTTCAAAGTACTGTTCGAACCTCTAATGATTCCTTCTTATTTCCTAACAAATATTCACAACAGAAGAGAACAGTTCATTCACTTTAGTTCCGACGAACCGTAACAGTGATAAGATGAAAAATCTTTGTTTAATTGCTAAGAGATGAGCTTTTGAATTTCTGCTTCACGTTATTCCTGAAGAGTGTGTACGGTTCCAATCAAGTAAGATAACAAGCAAGCAATCAAAATGATCAAAGTGTTGGCATTATATACATTTCAGCACCGGAAATGGAATCAGAGCACTCCAAATGGTTGTTGGTAAAGATTTTCCCTTTTACGTGGGCCCTCCTCCATATTTGACGGGAGAAGTGACATCTTAAAAAACTGCTATGCTCCCTGCTCATTATTGAACTTTCTCAAATAAACTCCAATTTCTGATGCTGTCGACATTGCCGTCCATTTAGTTATGATTTGGTTCAACACTCTTTTTCGTAAAAAATCAACGCGTGTGATCGTGACATACGAGAATATGCTGCGAAATGTATTCGAAGCTTCCTCGAAAGTTCACATACCACAAAACTCCATCTCCCACAATCTTTTTGTCACAGGTGATTAAATGAAACGAGCTGTGTGGAGCATCAGTTCGCGTCTCCATTGGTAGGTCAGTCGTCCTCACCACCCTTTTTTCCTTTCCACAAAAGAGAGAGAAATTCGGAGGGAGAAAGGAAATTGTCTCGAAGGGACTGCCGCAAGCAGACAGCTCAGCCGACCATTCCGGGATGTGGAATGGAAATCCCCCTCAGTTAGCCTCGTCATTGCTATAACGCAAGGGGCTCTTAAAATTGCCCCATTTCTTGGGGCTTGGAATGGGCGTCGGCAGCTGCTGGGGCTGGCGAGAGCAACAAAGACTTGATCTTATTACCACAGGAGTTAGCTTCCATTGCGGTTCTTTAATAAATGGGGCTGGGGTGTGAGGTTATTGAGATTATTCATAACAAAACGTGCTATTGCACCTAAGTCTCGAATTAAGCTTGAATTAACGTTGGATTTGAGGTGAAATAAATTGCCGAAGAAGAATTCAACTGCCCAGTGTTCTTTTATAATATACAGGTTATAGGTATAATACATATATTTTATAATTTCTGCCATAAAATTTGTTTTCTATTACTTTCAGCTATAAAATTGCGTTTTTAACGACTTGGTTGCAGGTGGGGGGGCTTTAT
>VOMN01089212.1:0-11061 GCA_014899125.1 Orchestia grillus | reverse complement strand
TTTCAGAAAACTTCTAGCTTTAATATTTTTAAAATAAACTAATTTGAAATAGGTTTCCTTTTTTCTGGGACACCATGTATACCAGTAGCAAACAAATGTTAATTGTTGCGGTGATCTTTTCTTTTAACGCTTTGCATGTTTCCCAACGAAAACTTGTTCAAACACAGGTACCTGCATAAAATGTCAAATAACTTTGGGATTATACACAATTTTTAAGAATCATCATTATTAGATGAAATTTGGGATACTTCCTCGGACCGATATGTGGCTTACTTCTGGACACAGCTGTAAGTGTTTGCATCCAATTAATGAGTTAAATTAACATTTCATTTTTAAGGATTACAAAAACAGATCCAATCTTTTGTGGAATATTTGGATTGAAGAAGTAATTTAGTGGTAAAATGCATCAAAACTTCACGGAGTTAAAGCTCTGTCTGGGAAGACATTGCGCGAGTCTTTTCATGATTTAGAATTTTGATGTATTATCTTTTGTTTTTGACTTGAATTATTAAATACAATTGTCATCAGCAAGCTTTCCTCCATTTTCAGGTTTCGGACTTCGAACAAGCTGCTACCGACCAGGCAGCGTTCTACCTCACCAACCAGATCATGATGACGATGGGCAACGACTTCACCTACCAAAATGCGGTGCCTTGGTACAAAAACCTCGACAAGCTCATCAAGTGAGTCACGATACCTGGAGAATATAGGAAAACCTAAATACGAATATGTTGGTGTAGAAAGCTTAGTTCTTCTCTTTACAGGAGCGTAAACATTGAGGACCCTTCTGCACTCTCTTCGTGTGCATGAAACTTTTAACGCTATACTCATTTTGCAAGATTATAAGACTCAAAGTAAAATCTAAGCCGATTTGTTTGTGATTGTTTTAGGAAAATTCTTATGAAATATTTATTTGCTGGCTCAAGTCTATTTCTGAATTTCTTCGAAATTATTCTCTTTAAAATTGTTAATGATTATTTCTAAAGTTGAGATTGTCTATAGTCTCATTCATGACAACATATAATTTCGGAAATTTCCATACACGAAATCAGCAGTCCAAACTTTAGGGAAATATAAGTGCATGTCGGCTTCAAATGATATTATATTACAACAGCATACAAGCGGCAAATTATGGTTAGTGACTCAATAATCTAACATTCGAGCTCCGAAATTCACTCGTCTAACTCTTCCTTCAGAGCGGAAGCGTCATGTGTAAAAGTTAGTTGCAGGATAAGTTTGTACTCCAGACTATTAATAAGTCCACAGCTAATTTTCAAGTCCTAGACTCTGTTAGTGATAGAACCGCTCTTAGAATTTTATAATCCATCTATATTACCAAGCTGAAACCTCCCTTGAATGATCAAAATAGTGAACACCTTTTAGATATTCAGTCAATAGGTAAATTCCCCACCTTTACCTCATTTAATTTTATCGTGCCGTGTTTGTGTAATCTTATCTGTGTTGCTAATGTCAGTAATTTTCATATATTTTCTTGAATAATTTTCAGACCGTACTGGTGATGAGAGAATCCCGAAACGTTTACATCTTTTGATGGAATTTTACCTGTTGTACAGAAACTAACGAAATGATGTTAAAAGTTGGGACCCTGGTTTTATTATTTCTCATAAGTTTGCACTCATTTTTAATTACTCGTACTGCATAAAATGGGATGGTTTTTTTACAAGCACATAGGTCCTCCAAAAAAAGTTTGTAGATGGAGCTCCAGACCTCTGACAATTACTTCAAAAAATAACGCTTCAGCCGCTCTTTTGATTTGTTTCGAAAATTTTAGCCCATTTTTCTCGGGTGTTTATAAAACTTTGGCTCTCAGTATTCAGACAATTAAATTCTGAGTCTATCTTCTTTCGAATGGCTCATTTGAAATGCAATTACAACCCCAGGAAAAATATTCTCTAAATCGCACAATTTTATTACTTTGTACACATTTTAATGGTATTATATCAGTTCTTTAACTGCTCAATCATCCACTTCCTTCCCTGTTCCTCACTTTAAAAGAACACTCGATCCTGCCCAAAGAGAAGTATTTACGAAGAACCACAATAATTTATGTAGATTTACTTTTAGCTGCTCTGCATTTTGTAATCATAGACCATTGCAAAAAACTTTACATTTAAATTAATTCTATTTTTTCTATGGCAGTAGTTAACAACGTTTCAAATTTAAAATAGTTTGCAAATTTTAATAATTCAAATTTGTTTCAATTATATTTTAAAATTTACCGATCTGCAATCAGCTTGCATATCATCACTTGAAAAGTTTTTGGAAATGCATCCGCATTTCTATTTTAAAATTGAACATGTCCCTCGCAGATACGTGAATGCTAACTCCTCGCAAGTCTCCGTGGTCTACTCCACCCCTTCTTGCTACTTGGACGCAGTGCACGCCGCCCAGGTCACGTTGGGCACCAAGCAGGACGACTTCTTCCCGTACGCGTCCGATGAGCACGCCTACTGGACCGGATACTTCACGTCCAGACCCACATTTAAGGGGCTCATCAGGCAGGCCAACGGCTTTCATCAGGTACGTGAGAACAACTCCATGCACTGATTATTTAGCGCTGTATGTCGCAGCGGTTTGAATGGGTATGAGGATTGTTTTCCCTCGGTGGAATTAATTTTTGCTCAGAATTCAGTGAATTATTTCAATTATGTGGCGTATATTATATTACCTACTTTTCCTTGTTTTCTCTCTACTAGACTGATAACTGTGCTTTGGAATAAACTTATCATAGACGTCATATGTCTGCGCCATTGTTGTTCATCTGTCTTTCTAGGATGACGATTTATTTCCGAGGTGTCTTAGGTTTATTAAATAATGGGAGAAGAAAATAATTTAACGAGATGTAGATTTTGATTACAATGTAGAGTAAGGTCGACTGATGTTCTTTGAGGGTAGTGTTAAAGGGAGTTTAAATATGTTGGTAAGAAAACATTCTATATAATTCAGTTCCTTATTCTTTCTTCTATGTGAATGAAATAACTCACTATGAATAAATCAAACAAATATTTAACGTGCGTCTCTTATTTTAGCCTAGACTTATAATACTTTTTCGGCAATTCAGGTGCTTGATAGGCTATCGGCATATTGTATATCGATTGATATATGATAGAAAATATTGAGGTAAGAGCCAGGCGGATTTCATTATGCTCCACGCTGCTTCTATTCAGCCATTTTGATCATGTACGTCGAAAGGAAAAAGACGGATTTCAGCAAATTTCGATAGCTTCTATTAGAATGAAACTTAATACAAGGGTATAATGTGTAACAGATTCACCATGTCCTTAGTATCATTGGACAATTTTTTCAACAGTTTTTACTGAGGACGTATGCTCTCAGATTAATCATAGTTTATTTTCTTAGGCCCAGAAACAAATCTTTGCCCTTGCTGGGAGCGACCGTACTCCGACCCTGGAGTCGATGGCCCGGGCTCTGGGAGTGACCCAGCATCACGACGCCGTGACCGGCACCGCCAAGCAACACGTCACTGACGACTACTACAAGAGGCTGGACAAAGCTCAACGGAGCAGCGAGGAAGAATTGGCACCTTTACTGAGGTATGCAATTATTCCATAAAGCTGGAGGGCCTTCGGAGGTCAAAATAAGTACAAATATTGAATATCGTAGCCCTTAGCCAGAGCAGCTTGTGAACTTGATACAATTGCGTATTTTGATGTGAAATATCGAGACCTGAGTAATAGAAAAAATTTAGACTACATATGTGTCTATCTCCTTAACACAAAATAGGGCATGTAGATAGTCTTGAATTAAGGAATGTATCTTGCAAGTGTAGGATGCAGATTATTTTTCCTTGTGCATTGGCAATGCGTTATGAAAACTCACTTAAACGTGCATGTGTATTTTATTTACTCTTGGATCACGGCGAAGGGTTTAAATTTTTAATCATTCAATTATTTGGAAATCTATTCGTATTGTGTGAATTTGTTTGTTATTTTCAAACAGTATAAGCTAACTGAAGGCGGCACATAAATTTTTACTTAAGAGAAAGGTTTCGTCTGTACAGCTGTCGCCTATCCAGAATGCGAACTGTCACTTGTGGCTACAATGTAAAACAGTACGAACTGAGTTCCTGATTTGATACAGCCCTGGTTCTGATTTTCTTTTCTATGTTATGATTGAGATATAGGGAGTTAGTTCCGTTTCTTAACCCCAGAGATCCTAAGCTACTTTATTGAAGCGCTTTCATTTAGCGAGAGGTGCTCTTCAGTGAGTTTCATTTGCGATTCATTCTAATTTTGAATTCGGTCTTGCTCGAGGAAAGCGGAGCAAAACATGCTTGCATGTGAAATTGCGGAGCAAAACATGCTAGTGAAATTTGTAATGGACCTCTCATGTAGAGAGAAGACAACACTGTGGAATGCGACCCAAATACTGGGATTAGACTTTGAAATTGTTGTGCGTAAGTAAACGAATAAAATTCCTTGCCTTTTTGCCTATTATTTAAACAGGGTGTTCTCAAGACCATGTACAGGCATATCGCCAATAACTTCGATTCTTCTATAGGAGCTAAGACAAATAGGGTCAATGGAGGTAAAGTTCTATACGTAATGAAAGAAAATAGCTGATTGCTTAAGAAGAAAACCTACTTTGTTGTCATTCAGAAGACGGGTCATGAGAATGACTCTAACGATTTGCTTTATTGAGTTGATCATTGCTTGCTGCCTCATTTTCTTAGCACATCCCAATACATGGAGTTATACAGCTGTTTTATACATGGAGCTATACAGCTATTTTAGGGCTTACCACCGACCTCAGACCGCTGCCAGTAATCTGTTATGCTGCTATGTTGTATTGATAAATGTTTTGGACACGCTCTTGGAATATTGTCATTTATTTCGTCCAAGAATATTTTCATTACATAAAAATATTTAGTAGCGTTTACGTACATGCTATTCAGCTAAGAGGCTCGAGTGGTGATTTTTAAGGCAAGGTATTGAGGGAAATCCTAATATTGATTAATAGACAATAAAATTGTGTAACAACATTAATTCAAGAACATAATTAATGAATTGATAAATAGGTCTCGCTAATGAATAACTCCCATTATATGAGGCTTTTCAACGCCTTACTCTGCTAAGTATTCAAGGGTATGAGTCGACCCAGGAAGTTTCTACGTTGTACTTTAAAATAAAGTTGCCTAACATTACAACATACATGACATATCAGTTTGCACCACAAAATCGTAAAAAAATGACATAAGTAACGTGGCGAAGAGGTCTAAAGTATAAATCTATTTAGTCGCTCGATTCTAGGAGTTACATCGCTAAATTTATAAAAAATGAGAAATACTAACGAGGTGCCATCTTGTCGCGGCATCAAAATATAAATGACCCATTCGGTTTCTAGCTACATTAGGGCACGTCTAATTGAGAAAATACAAAAGACCACATGCTACCGGGATACTCAACTTTAAAGAATGCGTAGATGTCGATGAATGCCCAGCACTGAAAATACATAATCACTCGTTCACGCCGGACTCCTGTGATTGTCTGTCGGCGTACCTGAGGCACGGATATCAGGTGGCTTACCGCATGCGTGATGCCTTGCAGGGACGCTTGTGGGTGCTGAGCAGAACTTAACTACCGATGTTTTTCTTGACGTTCTCAAGAGAATGTGGCTTGTAGATAAGTCTTCTTGTACCTCACGCCTAATCAGGCGTAGATGACAACTTTTATCCATGCCTCCATGGTGTAGAGGTTGGTTAGCGTGATGGCCTCACAGCCGAAAGGACCAAGGTTCGAGCCTCAGCTCAGGTCAGGCTTTTCACGTAACTGCGGAATATTTCCCTTGGAAAAGGAAGTTCAAACCACACTTTCCTCGCATCCCCCACCACACCAGTAGTTGTAAGGCATTGAAAACCCGACGGTATAACGTGTTGGCATTAATGAAGGTTCTTTCATTCGAAGATGTATATATGTTTAAAAGTGATAGGCGGCCTTCTTTCAATGTTTGCTTTGTCCGATGTTGATGTTGATTTTTTGAGGTGGATGTTGAATATTTCTGAGGCGTTTTTCTTATATTCAACGCCTCCGTTGACGAAGGTGGAGCCTCGAGGCTCGATGAAATAGAAGTCTTCCCTTTTACATCTCGATGGCTGTTGCTGACTCACAGTCAGTCCAGTGGAATTTGGAATGATGCGTCCAACGAAATAATTTGCCTTTTTTATATATATATATATTTTTCTTTTACTTCTTCGTCCGGTTGCGATCGGGTACATAGCTGCTGTTGTTTATTCTCCCTGAATTCGTTGTCTGTATTTATCTTATACATCAAACACTTTTATTTCCTTTGCGCAACTCCAGAAGCGAAACATAAGTATTAAGTCAAGATATGCATTTCCAAAGATAATGTAGAAGAAGAAATTTATCCGAGGAAACGTTATATACTTAATTCTTTCACTAGCGATTCTTTTTCTAAATAAAGCTTACGGTATATATTACTTGCTTATACGTCTAGCATACTTGAAAAATTTATACAAAAATTTCCACTTCCATAGATTAGGTTACAGACCCTGTTTTTTTGTCCCATCGGTATTTCATAATGGGATTATATATCCTAATGGGTTTATCTGAAGTACTTTAATTGATGAAGAGTTTAAATAACTCTTCATCAATTAAAGTACTTCAGATAAACCCATTAGAGTAGCAAATAAATGTCACTAGAATCTGTAGATAGGTGTGTAATGAGCCGCTGGGATGCCATTTCATGTTATTGCTATACCCCCTGCGATATTTTGAAATGCTCTGGAATGCGTTGTCCCAACGGGAGTGAAAGGGATAATATTCAAAAATGCATCCGTATTACAGAGAAGAAGCGTAACCATCACTTTATGTATTAACTTTATCTCATTTCTTTAGAACATTAGCGGGATCTACTGAAGCCACTGGAGAAGTTTCATTCTGCCCCCTGCGCAACATCTCCTCGTGCGAGCTGACTGAAGCGTCGACCAGCTTCCAGGTGGTTGTGTACAACAGCGTTGCCAGACCCATTGACACTCCTGTCCGCATCCCCGTGCCCGACTTCCCTTACGAAGTTACGGATTATCTAGGTGAGTTGAGTGCAAAACGAGGGGAACAAAAGATTCACCGTTAACCACATACCGAGACCGCGTGACCGCATGTTTCTCTGGTACACTTTAAAATAATTGACAAACTAGAGCAAAATTGCGATATATCACCGCAATAATTAAATTCTATGTACACATTCAAGATCAAGTATACAGATAAAAACGTATCTTTTAAATGAGTTCGCAGAATTGTTTTAACCAGAAATCGTTGAAAAACGTCTAGTGCATTCTGTTCCTTTTGTGTCACTGACGTTTTTTATTTCATTTACTGACATGCAAGCTTCATGTAATTGAGAATTTCAGTCTATATTTTGGAACTTATGATATTTATTAAACTATTAATAAATAAAGACATGAAATTGGGAAATGGTGGGAAGTATCGCTGCTTAATTGTAAATAGAAATACGGAGTTTTGGCCGTTTTTTTAACTGCTATGAATATATACACATATCAGTGTGGTCTTAAATAAAAAACAGAATTCGGTCTTGAGCGCTTATTGGACCCACTAATTAATGAATGCTGCGTTAGAAACATAATATTTGAACTTTAAATATTTATTCTCCCAGCGATAGTAAAACGTTCGTATAACATCGTGAAATCAGTTTTCAGCACATTAATAACAGCACACTAACAAACGCCGCTTTCTCACCTGAATCATGTGCGCGTAAAATCTCTTACTGATCCTAGACAAATGTCCACCTGACTTCAGGTAACAGCGTCACTTCCCAGCTGGTGCCCATTCCTGACGCGATCTTGGCGATACCGTACCGTATTTCGAGCGCCACTCAGGAGCTCGTGTTCGTGGCGGAGGCCGTGCCCGCTGTGGGGTCCTCGACCTACCAGATCACCCGCACCGCAGCGCACGCAGCGCGCCAGGCCCAGAGGTCGCTGAGGAAGAGGATCTCTCCTGGAACTGAAGCCTTTGCCACTAAAGGAGTGAGTTGTGGCAAATTTCTCATTCGATACGAAGGGGAGGATTTTTTGTTCTCGTGTATGACTTAAATGAAAACATCCGAAAGGAATATCTTAAAGACAACTAAATAAGCAGGATTTAATAAAATATTCATTTATTTAATAGTGTGAAATAAGCATATTCAGATGATATGAATACGATGTATCAAACAAACACACGTGGAGTTCAGAAACTGGTCCACTTTAGGAGACAACCCAGGATAGGAGTCTACATATGCGAGTGATAACGCGGTTTTGGAAACTTTGTTGGAGGAAATAAAACTATGATAGCATCAGTTTGTAATCAAGAACCACGCTTTAAAAAAAATACAACTATCATTTGGATTTCAAAAGCATAATTCTGTTTGATTTCCCACTTGAACAGTATTGTCAAACAACGTGGTCAAAAAACAGAACGCAAATTTAAAAAAAAAACCATAAGCATTAATCGTTTATTACCGACGAGTACATGAAGTTATTCGTTCGGGAAGGTGTTTCATAGAATTTCTGTTATCTTTCCGTATACTTTGTTTTTTCTTTTAATTCATTTTCGAGGACTGTCTCTTGTATTTATTCGTCTGTAGATTTTTAAGTTCTACATGTTCCCAATGTTTTTTACCTCTATCCTACAAGCCAATAATGTTATGAAAGTAACTGTTTAGCAAATTCATGCATTCCTACAGTTTCTTATCATGTATTCAGTGTCTTGCTTCTCAGAAATTTTTGAGCTGCATTATGATTACCATATTATTTCGCTATAGTAATTTCCTTGCTACANGTAATCCCTAAATTTTCACCTTACAGCGAGTGTCTGTGAAAACTGGCGGCACTTCTGGAGGCCTGAGCAGCATTTTCTACTCCACTAAAGATGGAGTCAAGGAGCAAACGGTAAATATAGTTTAAAGATGTCGAAATGATTTCGTGTGCAAGTTATTTTCGGGAATGTTAATGATTGTAAATTGTAGTAAAAGGGTTGAAGACATGAGAAGTTCTTGAAACTTTGTAGAAAAATATTTTCTTCAAAATCACAATGAAAGAATACCGTTCGTTAGAATTCCTTGATATAAGTGAAATTTTTATACCTGTGTTTGCTTTAGGGGTTTAAAGGAGATTATAGTTCGGTAAACTTAATAATTTTTCTCCTAGAGCTTCCAATCTAAATGCCAAAATATTATAAATACTTGTATGGAAATTTGATAGCAAAGCTCCAAGAAGGGACGTATTTCGTGCATGAATTCCGGATGGTTGCAACTGAAAGGCTTTTCACATTGATTCCTTTTTTAAGGGACACCAAATTGAACCTTTTCCTCTTCTTTATATCGTAAGAGGTTAAACTCTACAATATGCGTCAGCAACTACACGTATTCATACAAATAGTCATGCATTTGCAAAGTAGGAAACGAAAAACATCATTTGATATCTTTGTAGTGGTATTTTTCAAGTATCATTAAATGATAGAATACTTATCTGCTGCCGCTGCTGAATGCGTACTTATTTCGTTCGTATATAATTGTTATTATTGTTACTAAGTTTGTATTGACGATTGATTTTAAAGTAATTGAAAGTAATTGAAGATTTATGTTCGCTCTAATAGTCTTGTATTACGAGTCGTCTGTAAATCGATTCCACCATTAACTAATTGTCTATGTTACAGTCATTCTCATAGAAATTAACTCAATTTGCATTACAACTTTTGACGCACATCAGTCGCATTCTACTTTATTCTTCAGATAAACTTAAAATTCATTTAGACTTAAAAAAATTTTTATTTCATTGCTGCCTCATTTTCAGATCACGGGAGAAAAACTGTTCTACAACGGCATGAACGGAGACAACTCAATAGCCTCTAACCGTGCCTCTGGGGCCTACATCTTCCGGCCTAACGGAACTGTGCCCGAGCTGCTTCCCGTCACCAGCACCACGCAATACGATGGTGGGGGGCCTTCTTTATTGGAGCCATGTTGCAAGGCGCATGAGAAAATAAGTGAAAGTTTGATGTCTGAAATTTGATATTGTTTGATATCTGTAGGAAATTCATTTGTTGAATAAATAATGTAGAAAAACGGGCAATATGGGTGTAAATGCATGAAAACATTTTTGTTCATTTAATCAAAACATGAGTAGGATACATCATGAGCTGCTGATGACACAGTGAGTGATAATCTTTAGGTGACATGAACCCATCATTTTGGTACGGATGCATCGACGGAGTTTCAAATTTTTCTTCTTTTTTTTTACTTCAGTTATTGACAAAAAATTGGATTTTTTCATTCCCAGGTGAAGTCGTAGGTGAGATTCACATCGAGTACGGCTCCTGGGCTTCGGAAGTCATCAGGACATACAAAGGTTTCGTCCAAGTTGAGTCTGAGTGGCTCGTTGGGCCTATCTTCGTTAAGTGAGTCTTAAAGATTTATTTATTCTGATTGAAATTGATTTTTACTAGGACAATAGTTGAGTTTGATATTTTCAATTGTATTTGTCGATACTGCAACCTAAGATCAGTAGCATAACAGTTTTCATTATACGTAATTTTAACTCTGAAATGAAACTCACAGCGACAACGTGGGAAAAGAAGTGATCACGAGGTACACTGTGGGGGGCATGGCTACGAATAGCACCTTCTACACGGACGCCAACGGTCGCGAGATGCAGAAGAGTGAGTGTCGAGGCATGGAGCGTCCTAATCGTACTAGCTTTAGATATTAACTTAATGTGGTTCCATATTAAATGAAGCTTAAATAATGAATTCCCTTTTCAATTCATTCATTTTTTTATGAAATTTTGAATGTTAATTTTCGTTTTTTACAAATTTTAGCTCATAATAAAAGTATTGGATCGTTTTGTGGTAAAAATGTTACACTCATTAACAAAAACCATGTGTTGTTTATATGTATGCATATGTGCGCAGAAGTGGCGTCATACTTCACAGAACATGAATACGAATCATCGAACGTGCCAAATGCTCGTGTATGATATTTTACCTTTACTGTAAATTTTGGAAACGT
>VOMN01089208.1:0-18615 GCA_014899125.1 Orchestia grillus | reverse complement strand
GTGCCACTATCCCCAGCATCATGCCACTATCCCCAGCATCATGCCACTATCCCAGCATCATGCCACTATCCCCAGCGTCATGCCACTATCCTCTTGCTATCACGCTCACCTCGTCTTCATGCTGGTGTCTGCGTTTGCACAAGGCTGTGTCGGTGGCTGAGGAGCGAGTTGACAGACCCAGTAGCCCGCCGTTGTAGCGGGCGCACCTGATGATGCTAGCCACAAAGATAACATCTCTAATTAAGCTCCTCATTACGGCGAATTGAAAAATGAATCACCCTAAGATGATGCTGCAAAATCACCTCTCCGTTCCCCTGCTACTGGTAATTAAAGCGAGGTGTTGCCTACTGGATGGCAGGGTGGTAGAGGGAGGAAGCTTTAGAGTGGGTACGTTGGTGAGGGGGCAGTGGAGTGAGTTCTTGTGGTGTTGATGGAGGTTACACGTATATCGTATCTGAACGATTAGTTACGGTGTTGAGGGAGGTGTTGGAGGAGTGCTTACGTCGAGGGAAGGCATTCAGGTTCACAGTGACCGCTTTTGCATGACTTGTAGTGGGAGTGAGAGGAGATTGTGACGAAAAACACATAGAGGCGAGGGAAAGTAGCGCACAGGAGAAGATGGCTACTGGGTAGAAATATTGTGACTAGAAGGGAAAGTTGTGAATTTAGTCTCTAAAGGCAGTTCTCTGGAGAGAAGGTCGATTCAGTGAAAGTGCTTATGGAGAAATTTAGAGTGACTGGTGGAAGTTTTTTGAATGTGGTAGAGTGAGATGGTGAGGTGGGGGTAGTGGAGTGAATGGTTGTAATGGTGAGGGGAGATTAGGGAGTGAGTGGTTGCGGTGGTGAGGGGAGGTAGTGGAGTGAATGGTTGTAATGGTGAAGGGAGATTAGGGAGTGAGTGGTTGCAGTGGTGAGGGGAGGTAGTGGAGTGAGTGGTTGCAGTGGTGAGGGTAGGTAGCTCATCCTGAGACGAAGCATAGTGAGTGACGTCAGCTACGATGGCAGCATACCCACTGAAGTGAAACGAAGGCTTCATCCCCCAGTACAACTGTCCTATTCATAACGCTGACATCTTACCGACTTTTGCAACAGAACGGGTTTTCTGTTTTTTTTAACAATTCAGTTCTTCACACGGTCGCACCTAATGTGTACTGAAAGGGAGCTAAAAGATCAGATTAATAGTGAACTTGTTGAGCTCACTAGTTCGTTTAGCAGATTAAAACTCACAGAGTTCCAGCAGGGGGACTCTGAAATCAGTTATTCTCCAGAAATGAGCTCCAAGTAAATGACGTCGAGGCATGTAACGCTAGAGCGAGTTAGTGTCTTGAAATTGTGAATGAGAGGGTTCGTTAAAAATAATTATGCCTAGTTCAATGAAATGCCAAGCGCAGATGAGAAAATTAAAATGTCAAAAGTTCAAATTGAATAACAAGAGGAAAATTTAATCTAGATGTTCGTAAGAACGAATGGAATTTTTATTTCCTAATATTTTAAGATGCACACCGTATGTTGTGAGATTCACCACAAAACAAAACCCTCGTTTTAACGTTTAATAATACTAACTTAAATTTGAATAATTTCAATGAGTACGTTAGACGAAACTGCGTTAATTTCCTAGCCGCAGCACTCAGCTGCGTCATGGGATCAGTGGGACAGAGATCTGTTGGTCCTACTGCGTCATGGGATCAGTGGGACAGAGATCTGTTGGTCCTACCGCGTCATCGGATCAGTGGGACAGAGATCTGTTGGTCCTACCGCGTCATGGGATCAGTGGGACAGAGATCTGTTGGTGCTACTGCGTCATGGGATCTGTTGGTCGGAGATTGATTGCTAAATGTATCACCCATTACAGTCGTACCTTTTCAAACATAAATGAAACGTCGTAGTCTACACTTGAGTTGATGTTAGCTCCGCGCAATGGGCTCCCCTGCGGCCTCTGGCTACTGGACGTTTGGTCCCGTCGCCATGCGTCAGGATGCGGTCTGGAGCCAGCATGGATGCAGTCGCCATGCGTCAGGATGCGGTCTGGAGCCTGCATGGATGCAGTCGCCATGCGTCAGGATGCGGTCTGGAGCCTGCATGGATGCAGTCACCATGCGTCAGGATGCGGTCTGGAGCCTGCATGGATGCAGTCACCATGCGTCAGGATGCGGTCTGGAGCCTGCATGGATGCAGTCGATCCTCAGAAAGTTACTCTTGTAAGCTAGGATCTGACATGCACTGCGTGCTTGAACTGAGCATCCAATGTAATTTGAGGGTGCAGTTAGTAAAAAGTTAGGGAAAGTATTGAGGTTCATTTGTAAATTTGAAAAATTCGCAATTATTTTCAGTCTATAAGGGGCTTAGTGGCCAAGTCGAGTAACAACATAAGTGACAGATGATTTCTTTTCAGCACGCGCAAACGTTGCTAAAGGATGCAATGGTTATTTTAACACCGCGTGAGATTTAGAATTACTTTGCTGTAACGAGTTACGCCCCTCCAGTGAGGGAACTGCAAAATCTCTGTTCAAATATGAATTTTTCCCGCAGCAGCTAAATTTCAGCTATATAGGTCACCCTCAAATCAAGAGGGACATTGTGAAAGATAAATTTTTGCCTTAAAATATCACTTCATACTTTATGAGTTGTTTAATAACGCCAACTTAACAATTCTTTAATTTCTTTGGTGACATACTCAAAATTCAAGAGTAATTTCGGAATCTGATCCTGTGTTTCGCTCGCCTAGGCTAATTTCCTTATTCAAATGAGACTGCAAACTACGTTTTGAAGTCAATATTTTAAGCATCTTTGTACACACGAGGGTGGAGTCTCTTCGCTGTTTCCTTGGAATTTATATCAGTGGTGAACAATCTACAACTTTGTGTATAAAACTTTTTAGACTACACGTATCTTAAAAAAAATGGTCTTCATTTTTCTTTATATTCATTTCCTGAAGAGCTCGCTGTCATTAGCTGTAGGCACCTTGATCAGTTGTCTAAATTATAGCTATGTTTTCGCTGGCCGTAAATTTTTTCTCCCCAGTATTTCATGCATATTCGATGGCCTCGACTCGAACAATGTGCTCGATTTCCCTTCGAGATGGATTTTAATTATTTTAATTTAGAAATAGCTGCCAGCTACTCGAGTTTTAATGTTCGCTCAATAGCAAAAAATTGTCGTAGATCACAATGATCTAAATAAGCCTTTGCAAAGGAACGACGTGAACGGGTTAAGGAAGTAATGACACTGCTACGTTAGAGTGTTAATAACGAGATTATGTTTGTAAAATATGCAAGTGGAAACTATTAACGCTACTTCGAATTCTACCACAGATTGAACATCCCTATTGCTTCACACCAATTTCAGTGCTTCAAATCTCCATCAAATCCCAGAGAATGTTTTGTGCCTCTGGAGTGTTGCAACTTTCTATTCAGGCTTTACTGGCCGCCCTCAACAGACCGCTTCCTTTCGGTAAAAACTGGTCATTTTCCGAATGATTGCCCCTGATTTATACAATAGATATGAGTATCAATTATCAACATTTTATTTCGAGATATTCCGTAATGGCGGTCGAATTTGAAACTCCATTAAAATTACACTCATTATGATGTACATTTTTGAGATACCTCGAACATAATTAAAATCTGCAAATGAGAACTCGCATCGGTGATCTGATAAAACTGTAAAAATTTCGTACGTATGTAGGTCATATTACGCCACGACTAGTTGGGTAAGCTCGCACAACAGTAAACTCTTCCAGTCGTTGTGCGCATTCAGAATCCCATCCAGCATGTTCTGATAGCTTTCATGTATTAAAACAGCTTCGACTATAACCATGTATCAATGACGTAAAAATTGAAGGCCGACTGCTTAGTTTAGATAATTTTAGAAGATCTGCTGCAGGAAAATTTTTGTGATGACAATCCAGGCTTTTATTCTCGCTTTTTTTCATCGTTACGTTCACTGTAATAACCGGATTTAGTTTTAAAGTAATTTTGTGTCATACATGTAGCGACTAACACCATTTACTTAATTTTATCTTGAAAAATATCCCAGGCAGCAACACACTCACGAAGCAAACATGGCACCCACGTACGAAGCTCGTATCTGTTCGATGCTCAAGTAAACCATGATATTCCCTTACACATACAATAGGCTTCAGTCATCACACGGTCAAAGCTCTTTGAGTTTGCTTCCTTTTTGTCCAACCTGCGTCAAATAATATCGTCGATGAATTCATGATCTGCCTTAACGCTAACTTATACATGATGAGTGTTCAATCACGAAAAGAAATAAGCAGAGTTTCAGCTATTTAAAGTTGATCAAATATTTGTTTTAGGCTCCATGATAACATTTGTTAAGTTGCGTTGTATCAAATGCAGCTACCAAACAAGCTGTCCTGTCGAGTCATTGGCTTTTCTCTGGTGCTAGGCGAAGAGTGAAAAGGTTATTCCGTGTCAGAAAAACGATTAGAACCTTCCTGGTGTTAAAGTAGAGATCTAGCAATAATTTTTTTGAGGCTCGAGGCAATGTTCTGCATGGGAGGCAAAAGCAAGACAGTGAGAGTAAGAGCTGATTTGAACTGCGAAGGTGGGAATGTTATTGTAAGGTGGAGCAGTGTGGAGACTGTGTCGAATATTTGCTTTTCAATTAGAGACTGTAAAATACAAGTCGTGGATACCAATATATCAGCTCTGAGTGAGCTGAACAAAATAAGAATCTTATAAGGCGATGTGACGTTAGCTTTAAAAGGTAGGAAGAAATGAGTGTAGACTAAATCGTTACGAAGTAATACTTATTAAGAAGGGTTGTGTGGGGGCTTGTAGTGGTTGCAGAGTTTGTGTACTTGTGCAATGTGCGCTCAATAGTTACTACATGTATATGAATAGCGGGTTGATCAGCTTATTCTCCTTGAAATCACTCTATATCGAAGGGATAATGATAAAAGTGGATACGCCCGTGGTTGTGGGAGAGATATTAGCCGGAGTGCGTAACTGGCCGGCCTCGTAACTGCTTTGGCATGCAGTATACGAGACATTACGAATATGCTCCGATGCACACAGACTTCAATGTGCGATAGTGTTTGACCAAGGATAGCATGATCCCACTTGCTTACCCTCCCTATTCCCCGATCTCACTCCGTGTGACTTTTTTTGTCCCTCGAATGAAGAAAGTTCTCTAAGGAAAACGTTTTGTAGATGTTGAAGAGGTTAAAAAGAAACGTCGGAGTCATTAAAAAACATAACTTCACAAAAGTTCCAAGAGTACTTTGAGAAGTGGAAAACACGTCTGGGCCTGTGCATTGCTTCAAATTGAGGATATCTTGAAGGTGTAAGACAATAAACATGCAACAATAACTGAATACAATTAAATCATACAATTCCGATTACTTTTGGGTCCCCCCTCGTAAGAGAGGTCAAAAGAAGATTGTGATGGCTTTCTACAGCAGTTGATAGAATGTACGGGTCTAATTAAAATGGAAAATGGAAAGTAGATGGCATATGAAGTACGTTTCAAGTGTACAAGAACACAAAGAACATGTATTTGGCTGAGTAGCTATACGTATAGGGGCACTTGTTGCATATAAACTCTCTCCTTATTTAAACTCTTTCGAAGTAAGAAACTGGGTTCATTGCAGCAGAAGTTTTATGTAAATAGTCAACGCCGGCACAGTACAGAAAAAATAATTCGTCCACTGTGCGTCTAGTGTTGAGGCTGAGTGAATTGTTTTATAACTGCTTCGATTATGGGGTAAAAGTGTTCGTTTTTTGTATGAAACCTTCGGTAAATATTTGAACTTGATGAAGACGATCAACAATCGCTTGGTCATGCCAGTAGGTAAGTTAAAACCCCCATTTCCAGTAAAATATGTTTCACACTTGACACGTTGGTTTCAACTGAAACGAGCACATAGTGGATCCTTCTGCGGTCAAATCGCAGGACTCAAAGCTGGATAGGCCAGTTCTCTCGCTGTCGTTACGGCGCAAACATTTGTCTCCGCCAACCCTGTGCAGCGGAGGAATAATGAGCAGTGTTAACCATTGATGTTGGTCTCTTTAAGGGGCTCAGGAGACGAAATGATTTCGAATCTCTTAACTAGCCTTGTAATTTACATAAAAGCAGAAGCTGATTGTATGCATCGCAGAAACTTGTGCCGTTGCATGACTGTGAGCGTTCACATCCAGCCGACTAGTCGTTCACCATTAGGTATAACTTTGCATTAAAATTAAGAAGTTGAGAAAATTTTGTATTTTAAATAACACTCGCAAAAAAAGTTGTTGACCAAAGCTTAAGCAACTTTATTTTTGGTCATGTTTTTCATGAATTTTTTAGCGCCCTTCAAAATGATACCACCAAATGTGTGAGATAAAATAAAAACATTTCTGATTCTTTGCTTTAGTCTCTTTTTGGGTTCTTAAAAAAATCCTAATCTGAAAGATCTAAAAACTTAGCCAAATTTGAAATCATGAGAAACTATTGGTGTCACTATGGTTCAGTCAACAACTGAAGTGTTGACTGAATACTGCGCCTATGGATACCGGGTATTGCGAGAATTTCATGGAAACTCTTTATATGTTTGGCTTGGATAAGAGTTTCATGGAAACTCTTTACATGTTTGGCTTGGATAAGAGTTCCATGGAAACTCTTCACATGTTTGGCTTGGATAAGAGTTCCAGGAAACTCTTTACATGTTTGGCTTGGATAAGAGTTTTAGGTATATCATCATGCGTCAAACTATTTAGACGTGCACGCTCGGAAAACCTCACCTGTTCGATATTCGTAAAAAATCATCCTATTGAGGCAAGGGCTGGATCGTGAGAGTGATGATTCATTTTTTTCAGAGAACTTTTTCACCAAATTATCAGGTCTGAGAGCTAAAAATCTCACGTTCATGTCATAATTTCTACACGGAGCTATTCATTTTCTCGTATTGGCGAATTTAGAAAAGTCATTGACATCATACTAACTGAAGTTTCTCAAGCATAGTTCGCTTGAAGCATTGGGGTGCGGGTGAATTAGCATCAGTTCGTTACAATGATTATTTGTTTTCAAAGAGCTCTTTGTGTGTCAAAATATTTAAATAATGATAATCCAATCATTGGGTAAATATATCGTTTTTCTCCCATCGATGTGAGAGATTTTTCTTCCCCAGTGGCCAGATAAGGATACATTTGAGCACCGCATTATCTTTATCCTGATTTGTGCTAAATTTTATTTACACCGCATGTACATTTTGTTAAGAACTTATTTCTGAGTCTTTTTTCCAAATTTACAAATGCTCGTAGAAATAAACCCATTAGCAAAATGACTTAGGAATGTGTACAAGAAAATTCTGTGCTCAGGATTGAGTTGTTTAATTTTGAAGTTGCGTTGATTTTTGTGCATTTTCAAATCCTTGAAATGAAGCGTCTAGAAGAAAAAGTCGGCGTCCTCAATGCGAATGAAATTTTGCGTAAAATCGGAAAGAGAAGGCGGCCGATGCTTATTTCGAGGTTTGTTTCGGGCTGCAGAAGAGCAATGTTTCGAAGTATCGCCTGCCATTGATATTCGTAATTCTGAAACTAAAAATACTGACTTCCTTACGAGAGAATCATAAACAGCTCGACCATTTGAGTTCGATGATGAGTAACTGAATCCACTTCTGCCCACAAATCTGGGCTAAAAATCCGGAGAATTGATTCAGTAGATGGATTATAATACAAAACTACGAGAACGACTTGCATTCACAATGTAAATTTTGGAAAATCATCGCTGCCGTATACTTTGAGTGAACAGATAAGAATAGTTGTAACAATCGCCCTTAGTGAACAATTAAACAACCCCTAAAAAATAGCAGCATAGTATTGTCGTTGACGAAAAGAAATTCCGTTTTGACGCCAAGATGAAGCCATGAAAAGACTGACTCAAATTTGGCAAGCAAGGGACTTCGCAAGTAAAACGAGACTGGGGCTACGTTGTATATCATAGCTAATTGCTTGAACGCAACCAAACCCAAAGCTCCACTTTAACCTACTGCATTTCATCAACGGAAGAATTATTCAGTAAAAACAACCGAATAGGTCAAATCACGCTGTTTTGATACAAAAAGATTTATGTGGATCGCCATTTATCCACTATACTTAAAAAAAGGATACAGCTTCTCCGGTATTTTATTCATTCATGAAGAGAGAATTGTAACCGGTGATGCCAGCGCGAGGCGTAGCAAAAAATGTTAACACGCTAAGTTCGATCATTATTTATTTATTAATATCATACAATTAAAGAAATACCAGAAATTTGTTTATAAGTAGGGAATATAACCCTGAGTGTAAAAAAGTACAGTTGTTGCTACAAAAAAAATATTTGGCACTGAAACCAATCTGGTTTCAGAAAATACATCGTCAGGCAGTGTCATCTGAAAAACAAACGTAATGTAAATTACGTAAAAAATTGCAGTGGTAAAACACACATATCTAACATATGAAAGCAAATACCAATATGCAACAAAAAATTCCCACATAATCAACCTGAGAGCAACAAAAACCTTTTTGCCCATTTCGGCTGAAGGGTTCACGCAAAATGTAATGGGACTGATGTAAGATCTGAATTTAACACAGCTTTTTTTTTTGTAAATGTGCCAGAATTCTAAAATTCCGAAATCAATTACATTACTTGCCGAGTCTATTATTGAAAAGTTGTTTAGTCTGAAAGCACGATTGAAATTTTCGCAGGGAACTCGAGGGTTCGTTGAGAAAGTTTTTGTAACTGGCCAGATGTAATTTCTATGACTGATGCTTAAGTGTTCTGAAAATCTGATCCATGTTTGTCGAGACGTGGTCCTTGTATTGGAGCCACATTGCAACCTTCCCGCTTCTGACGCGATATATAATGTTAGAGTGGACATCCGACGGCAAAAAGTCTTTCTATTTTAAGAAATCCGTAACTTTAAAAGAGTTTTCGACGAAACTAAAAATCAAATTGAGGATAGTGACTAAAAAGTACGGATTTGAGTTATTGCACGCATTTTGAACTAATGCAACTAAGATACGGTAAAGAAATATAATTTTTTCTTCACACCGCTAGATATTTTTGGATATTGATGATAAATTTCATTCAGGAAAAATTTAATACATGTGCCAATTAAATGATTTGAATACCCGTTGTTTGCGAAGAATTCTTGCAAGAAATTAATTTCCTCATTAAATGTAGCGAACGTCGATGATATATGATACCCTCTATGAATTCAAGTTTTAATTGCATTAATTTTTCATAAATAAGGTGTAGCACTAAAAAAACTAGCTCCAAAACCGGTGAAGGTGGGTTTTCTGTAAATGTTGGCGATCAGGTTCGTCCCGTTGTGTTTGACAAGGATATCGAAGAATGGCGCTGTTTTTACCCTCTTTTCCTTTACCGTAAAATTTACGTTATGGGGAAATTTAATGACATAATTAAAAATAAGCTCTGCATGCCCTTTTTCTTTGAAGATCAGGACAGTGTCATCCAAGTGGCGTTGATTGGAAATTTGTGTAAACGATTCTGGGCAAGATTCTCAAAACACTGTTTTAAATTATTAGTAAATATATTTTCATTTGCTAAAGTAGGGGCCAGAGAATTATTCATGGAAAGGCCGTCGTTTTACCTGTACGTACACATCATTATTTATAATTATTAGCCCTTGAAGCCTTTGTAGCTTATTCGGGCCCACATGTGGTATATATAATATCATGATCCTGGTTCTTCGTCATTCCTCATTTGATTGTAAACCTGTATCTGATGTAAATTACTTGTGGTAAATAAATGTTTCTAAATGAACGAAAAATAGGTTTCAGAAACGGCTACATTTTTATTGAAATTGTGAAGCATTGATATTTAGCTGACAAGTGTGTTCATTTTTTTAAATGAAAGTTATCCATGTCCATAAATACTGCCATACGGAAAAAAATCCTATTTCTTTACCGTATCTCAGTTATAATAACAGAAAATATGTGTAACTACTCAAAACTTCACTTTTTCGTAACCATCTCCAATTAGATTTTAAATTGTTACTTAAAAACTCTTTTAAAGTTAGGAATTTTTCAGATATAAAGACTCGTTGCAGTGGGGCAAGTGTTTTAGCATTATATGATACATCAGTTTAAAGTGTGCAGCTTGCAATGGCTGCCGTACAGGGAGCATGTCTCAAGCCAGGATCCGATTCTTAGAACACTTGGGCATCAGACATGGAAATAAAAACTGTTAAAAAACCTTCTTGTTTTGGTCAAGCTCTGAAAAGCCACTGATCTCCACCAACCAGAAACAACAGGCGGGCTAACTCTTTGAGGAAAATAAAACTGCTGTCCTTCCCGAAGATTCCTCCGATTCCTCTTTTTTGTTTGAACTGTAACAAGTGAAAAGATTCTTAAAAACATCAAAAACAGAAATGGAAATTCCTGTTTACAATATCTACTCCGTTGATTGTAATATTTTATATTGTATTCATCGTATAAATAAACCTCTAGCTTAGATCTGGTGAAGCCTACATACATACATCTGTGTGGCCCTAATCACCAATCCTGGAATTTTCCTACCGGCCCGTATATAATAAGGTGACCTAAAAATCAAGACGAATCTGTTTAACAATGAACATGCCAACCCGTTGGTTCACTAAACTATGACTCAAGGCTTTTCCCTTCACCAAAGTATTTCACACTAGGCTCATCCCAGAGTTATAATTCTATAATTATAATTATAATCGATGCCACCGCTTCTGGCATCAAAGCAACGGGAGAATAACATGCAAACTCCACTCACGTTCTGCAAACGTAAAATGCTTACACAGGACACAATAACCGCCGCATCAGGCAGCACCCTCGCACCCTAGCACCAAAACTTGAGGCGATGAGAGTAGTTAAAAAAGTAATGTTTATTCGAGGTCGAGCACTAAAATGTTGCCATAATTCTGCCTAAAATTCACGGCGGCTGTGACACTTCTCACTCGTACCTTGGAACTTATTGCGAAAAATTCAATCACCCCTTCAGACTAAACAACTTTTCAATGATAGACTGTACAATAACGCAATAAATCTCAGAATTCTGGAATCATGTCACGTGTTATAAAAGCCTGTGTAAAATTCAGATCGTACCTCAGTCCCCTTACATTTTGGAGGAACCCTTTGATCGACATGAGCACATGTTGGCCTTGATAGGCTAAGGTGGGTTATGTAGGAATATTTTGTTGTATCATAGTCTACATTTTTATCATAAGAATGGGTGCTTTGTCCGTGCAATTTGTTCCGTAATTTGTATTACTTTTAGTGTTTAGTTTTACATTTCTAAATAATTTCCATTATTCATTTTTTTTTTGAGATAGCATTCGCAGATGACGTTTTTATTAGTTGTAGTTCTTTGAATAAATACCGTAGTAAATGCCGTGAATCTAAACAATGTTTACATTTTCCAATGCTGTAAATCATAAACACTTTAAACAAATAATCGTCACTTAGTAAAGATTTATTGAACGAACCAAGTGTGGAAACGCTTCCCTGAGACCCGCTGTGCCCCATTGGGTCGGCCTGGCAAGCGCAGAGAGTACGCCGGGCAGCCGGGTCGCTATTTTCCATACTTCGAATTACAGACACTTGAGGTAACACACCAATTTGTTTATCATGCGCAAGACTTTGGATTGCAGTAACGACTAAAGCAGACGTGAAACGCGTGGGCGTTTTAAGTACAATTCTAAATTTTCTGAAAACCTAACTCAATTTTCCTAAAGTTCAATCAAGTCTTCAAATCTCAACGCTTCACGTTAATGATCGAAATCCCGCGATATTATTGCTCAGGCAGACTTGCCAATTAGGCGGTACAAATTCTCGCATATTGGCAGCCTGAAGGACCAGAGCAAATTGTCAGACCGACGGCTTAGTAAATGTACAAATTGATTCTTACTGATGAGTGCAGATGCTGACTGTATTCAATTTTATTAAATATAAAACAGAGAAGATTCCGAATTCAAAATTGCATGTTTATTTGCAATTAGATCGCCTCCATAGAATACCCTCATCGCAATTTTCCCACCATTTAGTTTGTTTTATCATATACAACTTTTTAACTGAGTATCATCGTCCAATCCACTGTGAGGAAATCAAATTAAAGACGATGGCAAACAAATAGTAGCTTTTTACAACAAAATTCTTGTCTGTATTGATTAGCTAACTTCCTTTACTCAGCTGCCAAACAAGAGCGGGCAAATTAAAAGCAACATCATAATTAGGAGGCGCGCAATAGCCCGGTGATAATTAACCGCGTCCTTGATAACTTTAGGGCCCAAATGAGGACTCGGTATCCGGCTGCGTGCACTCGCTACTGCAGGGCGAGAATCATTGCAGCGTTCGATAACAGTTCGTACATATACCCATACCTTATCTATTCTGTACAACGTAGCAACAAGAACAGTTTTTCCCCATGAAGATGAAAATTGGATCTTCAGCATGAAATGTAGTACGCGTTTGTATCATTCACAATACAAATAATATACGGCTATACACAGGAGCTATTTAGTAGCACTGGAAGGACTCTAGCCCTCTAAAGGGTGACAGGCAGCCTCTGCAGCACCGTCCCCGTGTGGGTCAAATGCCCAGCTTTGCGAACGAGTCTCAATGGTTTTAGAAATTTCCAATTAAAATATATAGCACGGGATGAGTCAAGAGCTGAAACGCTTTTCCCATGAATCGTGATTTCTTTAATTTGACACTTGTTCGCGGTCGACGGCTACAGTACACATGGATATAACACAGGTAGATGGCTATAGCACAGGTTGATGGCTACGAAATACCTCTGATGTTTTAAATCTTCCTGAACTGAAGCGTCAGTTGCTTCTTTATATAACTCAAAATGAGCAACGTACGCTATATGTCCGAAGAGATCGAACGCATCATTTTTGTTCATTCGATCAAGAGGACGAGGCTGTTAACTCTCATCGCGAATTCCTGGGCACGGAAATTTACCTCTCGTTTAAAGTCGATGTAAATGGAAGACAATAACTGTGAAAATGACTCGCACGCCTCTGTTTATCGCTTTTTTAAGTACAATTCAAATTTTTTTGAAACGGAACTCATTTTTCCTCAAATTCAGTCAATCGCAATTAATAGGCTCAGTTCTTCTTTCCTACGTCGTCTTACATAATTATGATGCCTCTCAATTAGAAAGTAACAGCAGTAACTTATTTTCGACGCATTAAGTACGCAGTAGCTCCACTTCTATGCTGTTTCAAACTCGAAAGCACTCGTTGGAAACGCGAGTAAAAACTTCTCGCTCGACCAGATGCGTAAGTCAGCAGCAATCAAGTCGGAAGTTCGTTTTTTATAGAGACAGCCCTCACGGTTCGTGCTTTCTGGCATGCAAATGTGGCGAGATGGCTCCTCGGGTGGTGAGTGTAAAGTAACCAGCACTAGTTTTCTGAGGAAGCTAAATAGGTGCATCAATATTTTCCGAGTGGGTTTAATAGGAGCATCAACGTTTTGTGAATGGGTTTAATAGGTGCTTCAACGTTTTCTGAGGAAGCTAAATAGGTGCTTCAACGTTTTCCGAGTGGGTTTAATAGGAGCATCAACGTTTTTTGGGAAGTTTAATAGGAGCATCAAGGTTTTCTTATGCGGTCGAATAGGAGTATCAGCGTTTTTAGTTCATCTTTTGGCATCAAAATTTAAGGCTGATTTCAAACCTAGAAACATGCCAAGAGTGATAAAAAAATTATGCTCTTCCACATGGATTTTTGTATGTTTTAGTGTGATTTGAAATTAATTTATTCCAGTGGAAAACAATAAGAAAATAAAAAGTAGTCTTGTTGATGCTCTTTTGTGTACAAGCGCCATTTCTCCGAGTTTCGACAGCCAAACGCTACGAATGTACTTAAGAATAATATTTATTCTTTGCCGAACTTCTATTTCCTCGGTAATATACATTTATTAATAGGAAATTTTTTGAAATCTTTAAATCAATAGAAGGAGCGCGACTTTTTCAAGACTTACAATATTAAAATTGTTGGTCGTAAACGGTGAAGTGAGTAAGTATATAGTCATGTTATGTAGCTTTTATGCATAATTAATAGCAAAAATCTACCTTATTATCACTGATTCATTTCGGCTTTGGATTGTGTGAGACTGTGTATGATTCTAACATCTTCATCAGACCTTTTGCCTGTTTCTTTATTTTTTTGAGAAAAAACTAATATTGGGATAAATATTTATAGTCAAGTCACTTCGGTCCGCGCGCCGAGTTCCTAAATTATCGACTTACATTTTCTGATCCCTCCTACCGCACACTCGTACAACGCAGGGTGTCATTTGAGTGTTGCTATCTCTCATTTTTTATTGGTTTACTTTAACTTGTTTTTTCCAGACAATGCTCTAGAAACATGAAGCTGACCCCCAAATGTCCGACGCTAATTGATATCAAGGTACTACGACACAGCTTACCACGTGTTATTCAGTAGTTGCTTCATAGCGTACCTCATTGTATGACTCTGTTCCTGCACTTCAATAGGATTCCAATTTTCAACTTCACTGACTCCAGAACACGGCGTCAACTCAAGTCATTGCAGCTGAAGCGTTGCAATCCTGTTTCTTAAGAAAAAATTCTATCGGGATAGTGATATTTCGATATCCTTATCGTTGTGTACTCTGATTGAATGGATATTCAGACGGATGCTTCGAGTAGATGCAAGACACTCGAAGTGGATGGTGGTTAAAAAAACCTTGAATCAGGAAAGAGATATGGTCCTCAAAGCATATTTTAATTTAAGGATTTTCTGGCGTATCTTCAACTCAATGGACTCGCTAAAGTAAATAATCAAATAATTCGACGTCGGTCGAGGTGCTGAACTTGCTTCGTTGACTGTACGGCATCAGAGCCCGGGCCAAGGTATTCAGATGGCCGTTTCCCACATGAAGAGTTCCATTGCATATATTGACTTGCCAGAGATAATTGCTTATCTGTTTTAGATGCCGATGTCATGTCGGGCCAATTACCGTAATAAACCAAAACTCATTAGAGAATTCACTGCATTTTTCGTCCTTATTTTCAAGCATTTATCTGAGCTCGAGTTGGACTCAGCAGCTGCTGCTCAATGATGCATCGACAGAGCGTTTCCTTTTCCTTGCGTTGAAATCAACCATACCGCCGTGCCTAAATATGTGCCACCACCGCCGTACCCAAATATGTGCCACCAGCGTGTGCGCCAGTAAGCCTATCAGCGTGTATGAGAGTGTGGTCACCTGCGTGTCCACAAACGTGTGATGCAGTGCAATGGAGCCTGACTTGGAGGGAGCGTGTGATGCAGCGCAATGGAGCCTGACTTGGAGGGAGCGTATGATGCAGCGCAATGGAGCCTGACTTGGAGGGAACGTGTGATGCAGTGCAATGGAGCCTGGCTTAGAAGGAATGTTTAATACATTCATTAATATTTTGTGGCACCAACTGACTCCCAGCTGAACATGTTGACTTATTTTTCTCGCCGGTGCATGTATAAATGTGTAGGTATTTGTGGTTCACTGAAAATTAAACTCACGTGAACATGAGTTGAAAATCAAAGGTATTGGGGTTTTGAAAACGCGGGTTCAACATGATGGCTTCTTCCTATTTATGAATAAGCATGTTTCGTCAGTCATGGATGGCATTAGATTCTAAGAATGATTTCAAAATTTAAAGCGCGAAAATAGATGCGGACCAAACGCTTCCGATTATCAAGAAAGAGAACTTGGTACTTTGAAAATTAAGGTACTATTTTCAAAGTATTAAGTTCTTCTTCACGCAATGTAGCTTTTTTATTTGGATATTTACTGAAATAACATTGAAGTCTAATTCACCCATTTATGCATACGTTGAGTCGCTTATTTTCTCATTAATTAAGTTTCTCTCACACAACCATATCGAAGTCTGCTGTTGCACCAAGTATTACTCATGAACACGACTAAATAATGATTACTCTCGAGATTTTCAATGGAGGCAAAGTGCTGTCCGCAATTAATTCATTCGATATTTCTTACGGCAACCAAAATATAGCGCACTGGACCGTACGCGCTCCTGTGCACTGAATAATAATTACTGCCAAGTACTGAACACTGTGAGATTTAAGTCTGAATTTATAATTTCACGGTCCAAATTGAGAATGATCAGAAGGCAAAATTGAGATAGGTTTAGCTACCTATCGTTCAATCAAATTCATTGCGCATGCTCAAAAAATTGTTGGTCGTAATACACGACGGCAGCAATATTTTACTGTTGATAACTCAGGGAGGGTTCCGTGCCCGGGTCTTCAGATGTCATTCCAACATGACAACTTCTTTGTGAGACAAAAATGTATACGCACAGCCACCGGGTATGCTGATGATCTTTTAAGTATGTGTTTGCGTTGCTGAATGCCATTTTTATGGGCCGTAATGAAAATTTATTCTCGTTGGGGCTTGTGTTTGACAGCTCAACAAGATGAAAAAGCTCTGCTTCGGTGGACGACTTAATTGATTTTTTGATCTCTTTCGTTATATTAGATAGAAGCATCTCTTCTGTACAACAGTAGAACTTACACGAAGGATATGCTGCGTTAGGTTTTGCAAGCTCTCTGTAGAAAATATAACCTCATTTCGTAATTTTTTAACGCAAAATTGGTAAATTTTCAAATCGACTTGCAGGCATGCATTTAAAAAATTAAGGGACCCTCAATTGAGAAGCAAATAGCCTACGAGACTTGTGGAAGTTTTTTAAATCACGCATGAACAGGTCTACTTCTTGGTGTAGTACAACCCGCTTAAAACTGTTCAAATATTCATTCGTCAGAAGGTGCTGTATTTCAACGAAATCACCTAGCATTTAAAGTAATTTTATTGTGTGCAATTAACTCTAGACATTTCTATTTTGTTTTGTTTTATGCAGCTAAAAAAGGTGATTGTGTCACGATATAACAATACATGAATTTTTACGTGAATTAATTGAGGAAGGTAACCCGACTGATATAAACTACGGAAATCAACATTCATGTGCAGTAACTCATTTATCAACAATAATTATGCATGCATGGTATTTATTAGAGCAGTATCCGTTACATTTGACTATCTCGAAAATCCGGAGGCTCGAAGAATGTCGATTGATTGATCGTATCAGCTAGAATAAATATTTTGTAACTCCAATGCCGTTTCCACCATGTTGCTTCTGCTGTAAAATTATGCCCATCTGCACAAATTTTACCAATGTAACAGCTCACAAATTTTAAAGTAGGGATAAACCACGTGGAAATGATAGCCATGCCATTAAGTCGGTTGCTTTTAAAGGCCAATGAGGTTGGATAACGCTGAATTAGACGTGGCATTACCTTACATGAACACAATCTTCATTCGAAGTGCCAAAAACTGATCTTCAAGCCAATGAAAAGGAAAAGTGTTTCATTGAAGTGATCAATGTGGTACTTGGAACAAAAATGCTTGGAAATTTGAGGGCTGCAACTTGTTCTGTGGTTCATTCAACCCCGAGTCGCTTTCAGCAGTACAACTTGATTGCATTCAGACGGAGGTTTTATAAAGCGATGTATCCAGGGCGCATTTCAAATTCAACCCGTTGTCTCAGATTTATTGAAGTCACGAGGTGTTCCTTTGATGTAACACCATTTTCACCTTCAGTGCAGACCTCTGAATGAAGTGTGATGCTCTAGGAAGCTCTCCTGCACGGCACATGAGACTTGGGTGTGCAAACCTTGACAATAAGAAAATAGTACACAATCATCTGCATGTTCTTGATAACCATGTTTCACCCCTCGATGAACTTTCACTTTCCTGAAAGTGATAACATTTTCCAGAATGACTATTCTAGCACACCCTGAGCTTGTATATAGTAAGGTGAGTAGTTCAAGGACAATGAAAAGTCGTATAAATTTGTGGAATAACTCGCTCCATTTCCAGATTTAAATGCTTCCGAAAATATCTGGGACAAACTTGACGATGAAATACTATCGTCGTCATTTATCGTATCTACATTAGCGGTTTGGACCAAAGACTTCTCCAATTGTTGAGAAACGATCGAAGAGTCATTGCAAAACCCTGCGTCGTTAATTCCTGGTAGAATTCCGACTGTAATTCACTCGAAATTATGCACAAAGAATTGTTCAAATTTTCATTTTTTTATCACCCACCATGCAGTGTGGGTCATGTCTTCATATTTCAACAAACAACTTGCACGCTACTGAAACTTGGTATGATATTAAAGAGTTGTATGCTCGAGACCATATTATACCGGAGTTCTTTTGACTCAGAGTAATCTTGCATACTCTACTGTAAATAACCCACGGTAACTCCTGCGCTGTCAGCGCCAGCCTGCTGTACACAAGTAAATTGCAAGATCCAAGCCTACAATAATCATAACAGGTCTTAAATATGCATTAGAGCTGTTCGAATTAATTTACAGTAAATATTGGTGCAAGGCTAAAGTTGGAGGCTGGACGCTAAGTTTCAATCTTCATTCTGTAAGTTCGTATTCGTGTTTTTGTACGAGTATATATAGGCGAACGTGGCTGCGGGTGTTGTGTCGGTGGCATTGTCGTGTCAGTTAACGTGGCTGCGGGTGTTGTGTCGGTGGCATTGTCGTGTCAGTGAACGTGGCTGCGGGTGTGGTGTCGGTGGCATTGTCGTGTCAGTG